>PVKA01028916.1:5485-28978 GCA_004027165.1 Ctenomys sociabilis
TTTTTTTTTTTTTTTTTTTTTTTTTTTTTTTTTTTTTTTTTTTTTTTTTTTTTTTTTTTTTTTTTTTTTTTTTTTTTTTTTTTTTTTTTTTTTTTTTTTTTTTTTTTTTTTTTTTTTTTTTTTTTTTTTTTTTTTTTTTTTTGCGACAGAACTGGGGATTAAACTCAGGCCTTTGCACTTGCCAGGGAAGTGCTTATTCCACTGAGCCATCTCCCCGGCCCCTCCTAGTTGTTTTTAAGAGATCTTTCCTTACCTTTTCACAAGCTGCAGTAATGATTTAAGGTCTGAAACATTTACTTTCACTTTCATTCAAACAGTTTTGCCAACTTTTAATCAAGTTCTTAATTTCTTGCGTATCTCCTTGAATCTGCTTCATGCTTTCTATTTCTTTCCTATATTGCACATTCAAGATTTCAATCATTTTTCTATTCCCTTCTCTATTTTTAAATCAGTGTCTTCTTTGGAAACACTTAGTAATTCTTTCATTATAGAATATTTGTGATACATTAGCAATTCTTTTTTACCTGAGAGATTATTTCTGATCTAATTTCCACTATACTCTTCTGCAATTGTTTCTTTACTTCAGTTGCTACTATTTCAGAGATTTCAAGTGTATGGCTTCCAGTATTTTCTATGCTGATGTCTCCTGGGTTTGTTCTGGGTTGGCTCAGGGCCTGAGGATGCATTTTGATCTTTTTTTTTTTTGTAATTTTCTATTTCAGAGAGAACTCCTTATTTTGATTTTTGTGATACATTTTTTGTGAAAGTTTGATAATAGATAGTGATTCACAGCAGTCAGAGCCTCTCTGTAAAGTCTGTTTTTAAAGTGTTTCGCCTGTGTGATAGATTCTTGTTTTGTATGTTTCTGGAGATCTGACTTTCTATATCGATTGAGAGTGAGATACTGGTTTCCATTTGGCACTGGCCTTTGTTCTTCACTATAGGGTTTTGGAGAACTTATTACTCCAAAATCTCCTGATATTAATAACCAAGTGAAAACATGTGGTTAGGCAAATACGGTTTCCTATTTACAGTAGTACAACTATCAATACTCATAACAGCTAGTGAAATTTAGAAATTGACAAACTTTGGTAACTAATGCATTTGTAGTTCAGACCATAGAAGCAAACATTATGGCTGTATAACAAAGCAGAGGCTAAACTAGGAATTTGTAGTTAAATTAGTTTCCCTGAGTTCTGCCTTGGCACTTCCCCTTTAAGCACCTGAGGTCTTCCAGTCAGACTAACTCACCCCAGTTACCTGCTGCCACCCCTGTGCCTCGAGGAAGTTCCTGGAGGTCTGGGCCTTGGTCTACGCTCAGCTGGGTGCAGCAGTATGCGTCAGCTCACTGGGTCTGGATCTATTGAACTCGAACTCAACCAGCAGGACCTGACTTGGAGCTACTTGCTGTGTTCAGTTCCTTCCATCTCAGCCCAGTCCAAGTGGAACACTGGGTCCAGCTGGTTTCCAGTCCTATGGCTTTTTTCTGGTAGGCCCACCAAGGTTGAGTTACAATGAATCCATTGATTAAATTCCTTTTATCAAAATTTTCCTATCAAGTTATATTTTATTTCTAAATCACTATTGCTGATCTTATCCTTATGAATGAATGATCAGGTTGTTAATTGGATTATTGACTCAATTCCAAAAAGTATGCTTTAGTATGTTTTTTTATGAAGAAAAAACAGTTGAAACAGGAAAAGATTTAAGATTTGCATTTATGAAATTGGTATATGCAGAAAAACTTTGTGCTTTTGTATTTCTTACATTACTACTCTTAATACCAGGATTTGGGATCAGCCTTAGTGTCCATCTATAAATGAATGGATAAAGAAAAAATATATAAAAAAGAAAAAATATATCTCTATGCATATTTTATATATAATATATATTCATGTATATGATCATTTAAGGAAGTAATAAAATTCTGTCATTTGCAACAACCTGAGTTGGTAGGGAGGGCAGTGTGATAAAAAATGAACTAGATAAATATTGCATGATTGTACTCATATACAGGATCTAAAATAGTTATCATAGAATTCAGGAATATGATAATCATTATTGGAGGCCTGGGAGACCTAGGAAGATAAACCAACCAGGAAGTATTGGTCAATAGGTACAATGTAACAGTTAAACAGGAGGAATAACACTGTCATTCTATTGCACAGTAAGGTGATTATAGTTAACAATAAAATACCTTATATTCCAAAACTGCTAGAAGAGCATTGTTAATGTTTCTACATGAAGACATGATAAGTGCTTAAGGTGGCAGATGTGCTGAGTATCCTGGTGTGATTACTTTACAATGTCTATGTGTTCTGTTACCTCATGTTGTCTCTTCTAAATTGCACAAGTTGTCCTGTGTTGATCAAAATACCCTTTTAGAAACCTGCACCTAAACTGATGGCTTTGATGCTACTGATTTAAGGGGAAAAATAATCCTCAAAGGCCTCACAACATCAACCTGCTAGATATTAGCATCCAGTGCATTCAATGTCCTATTTATATTTTTCCATCTGTAAGTACTTTGCTACTTACACTTTCAGCTCTATTTGAGAATCCATTTTCAACTCAGAAAACCTAGGGGCTAATTCTATGGTGACTGTAAGTGAATGGGTACTGAGTTATAGTTGGAGGCTGTAAAGAAAAGGAGATTCCCATTGTGAGTGGGTATGAGGGCACATCTGCAAATTGTGATGTTTATTCCAGTTCGGTCTGTGTTTTCTCCAGTGTGACTCACTCAACCATCACCCGGACTCCATGATTATCGACTCCCAACTATGTGAAACACTCAAACCGTAGGGATTCCTTTTAGAACATGTACAAACAATCCAAATCTTCCAATTGAGATTATGTGGTTGGGCATGAGACCGTTATGAGGACAGAAGAAAAAACCTGAAGGCTTTGTGTGGCTTTGGTGTGGTGTTGTGGGGTTGTGGATTTGGTGGTGGAGACCTAGGGTGTTCATTAATACAAGATGATACTCAAGTTACATCCAGGGTAATATATCCATCTTGCAAAACCTCTCTCTCCCCATCTCTAGTACTTGCCAGTTAATATTCCTGCCAACCTAACCCAAGGTGGGTTATTTTGATGAACCAGAAAAATCGATTTTTCTGCAGCTTTTCATCCTTATAATCAACCTTCCCAGACTAAAGAAGAGCTATGCACAGTTGTTTCATTTAGTGCCATAGGAACTGTGGTGTTGCTCCTCTTTCTTACCAAAAGTCTTACTTTCTTTAAACACAGTTGCCACAAAATTGCTCTGGAGGGAAACCTTTCATCATTTCTTTTATCATTGCCTTTGTTTTCTGATTTTTGGGATCTTAAAATTGGGCTACAATTCACATACCATAAAACTCCCCATTTTGAAGTATATAATTCAGTGGTTTTCAGTGTACTCACAAAGTTGCGCAACCATTGCCACAATCCCATTCCAGAACACGTTCATCACTGGCAAAAGAAACCCATCCCCGTTAGCAGCGTTCCTCACTTTCCTGTTATCCCAATCACTGACTTCTACAAATCTATTTTCTGTTTCTGTAGATTTGACTCTTCTGGACACCTTATGTTATTGGACCCTAAAATATGTGACTATTGGACCCTAAAATATGTGACTGGCCTCTTTCACCAGGCATAGTGTTTTCAAAGTTCACCCATGGCTAACTAATACTACTCTGCCATCTGGGTCCACCACATTTCATTTGTCCTTTCATCATGTGATAGATGATTATCAGGAAATATTTTCTCTGTTCTTTCTTTCTCTTACTGCTCCACTCATTGCTTTATATTAATCTGGGTTTCGTTACCTTTATGACATTTTATTGGTTATTCTAAATGAATGTTTCTCAAATAAAAATAAACTGGAGTCATTTGTAGGACACTGGGAATTCCTTGAAATTGCAATATAAAGTGAAGTCAGTCCCACACACTTAAATATCACATGGAAGAAAAAACATCACGTGGTTCCTCATATAGCAGAAGCTCAGTACTTGAAGAAAGTGCAAAATGAAAGGCAGCCAATAGGAAATAGGAGAATGAATCTGGGGCACATGGGAAGGGAGGGAGAGGAGAAAATGGGGATTGGCAAGTGCTATGTACTTGGCCTCAGTACCCTCCAAGGAATGTGTCCTTCATGTACTACAACATGTGTGAAATATATTGTGTATGATACATATGTGTGAAGTGGTTGAAGAGGTACAGGGATGGGAAAGGAGAGGATGAGAGGTGAGGTAAGTAAACAAAATAGGAGATTCAAAGAACATGTACCACCTCCTCACCATGAATCTAATTGTCATGTACTTCAATTGTGTATCAATAAAAGAAAAATCCAGAATATCTTTCTAAGATACAGTCTCTGATTTGGTCAGACAAACCATGAATCCCACGATCTACATTTCTGGTAAGTTAAAAGGTTATGCTGGTATTGATGAGCTACAGATTTCATCAAGGTTTCTGACCATGGATTCTACTGAGAAGGGATATTTTAGTGCATGGCAGGCACACTTGTAAATGCTCACATGAATTTTAATTTTATGCAAATAGTAAATTAATAGCTACTGAATATACAACAAACTGTTCTAAGGTAATTATGTTATATTAGTTTAAAACAGAGGTTGGTAATCTTGAGGCCTATGATTTTTGCCTGGTATTTGTTTTTATAAGTAAATCCTTATTAGAATATAGCTGTACCCATTCATTTGCATGTTATTTCTGGCTGATTCTGACTATAGCAGCAGAGCTCATAATTGCTACAGAAATCTATGGCTTTCTAGTTTTGTCAGAGACTATATAGCCCAAACAGACTAATTTGTATGGATTACAGTAAAATTTGTTGTGGTTCCTGATTTAATTACATACTATACTTGGAAAATATTTTTAACTCAGCATGCTTAGGCAAGTACGTGTGTGGCATATAACACAAGGGAATTAGAGCACAAAGTAAACAGTAGCTCACCATCATTGATCATCAAGATTTCATCAGTATAACTTTCATGATGGCAAAAGTGAAAAAAAAAAGTGCAGGCAATGTTCTCAACTGCTCAAGCTTTTGAAGTTTGCTTAATCTGTTAATTTTATGGATGTATCCAACAAGGTGATTCACTTTGGTCAGGAAAAGGGGACAAAAGAACATCACCTTAATCTTATCGTTGCCAAAGACAACTGGACTGCCAGTGAACAAGCACTCATTTACTTAATCTGTCTGAGTTCATACTCACTTACACTCCTCAGTAACAAATTTTCTTGGCCTATCTTTTCATGAGCTTTCTCGTATCTCTTTCCAGGACTAGCAAATGTCTTTGATAGAGCTTCTTATATAGGTTCCAGCTCTCTCTTTCCATTTGCTGTTTAGCACTTAGCAAGCTTTTGTCCTCACACTACTCATGAACTTGCTTGTCTTAAGATCACCAGGGCTATCCCATTAGAAACTCAGCGGCCATTCTCAGTGTTGGTTCTTATCAGTGACATATTGCACAGATAATTCCTCTCATGATACATTTTTCGGTGTCTAAAACCCACGTCTGCTTATCTTCCTTCTATTACTTGAGCGAATTTCTCCTCACTGTTTTGCTATTTTCATCTCATTCCTTTGTACTCAAACACAGATTTCTTCTTTCATCAAGCTTTTGGTGAATCATTGCTTACAAAGTCATATACTGTAGGCTCTGACATGAAGATTTGTGTCTCCAGCCCAAACTTTGTGCCCCGTACCTGTAGCTCTATAAGTACCGCTGCTCATTCTGTACCTCCCTTTGGATGTTCAATGGGCATGTCTCAAGCTAAGCAGGCCAACTACATTTCTGGCTATTTTGCTTACCTCATATCTGCTTTTCTCTTACTCATTCCTGTGAATTGTCATCAACGTCTTACCTATCTCTGTAAATAATTTCATTTTTACAGTTGCTCAAAGAGGATGAACTTGTATCTGACTTTTCTCTTTCTTATACCTGATATCTAATCCATCAAAACATCATATCAACACTTTCTTTAAAATGCACACAAAAACATTTTTTGCATTTCTGCAGCCACCATTCTACTATCATCTCTTACTTGGATATTTGTAATAACCTCATTGTGGTTTTCTTTTTCTTTCTGTTTTTTGTTTTGTTTTGTTGGTTGGTTTTGCTGATATCTTTTTCTTTCTTTCATGTTCTTATTTCCCTTACCATTTTCAGTGTAACAGCTACAGATGCCATTGAACACTTGTAGTGCTCAATGGCACTTGGACTGCTAGCAAAAGGGTCGAGAGATATTCTGCAGAAAAGAGTCTCTTTAACTGTAGGAAAATATGGATATCAATTTCACTTAATGCCCTGGATATCATGGAGAAAATTGATACTAGATTTCTATGTCTTTCTGTACTAACAGGATCAGACCCCAGGCCCTGTGGAGAATGGAGATTACTTAAAGCACCCAACATAAAAGTAGCATTCGGTCCAGTTTTCGCACTCTTGAGCTCATCTTTTCCCCCAAGTTAAAGTCTGCGTCTTATAGTGATGCATGCATACACAATGGCTGAGCTCTGGAAAGAGCCTCGATGGCTGTGAACAAAAAAAAAAAAAGAAAGAAAATGTGGTATATGCACACAATGGACTACTTCTCTGCCACACAGAATGAAATCAAGTTATCTGCAGGAAAGTGGTTGGACTGAGAGACCATTGTGCTCAATGAAATTAGGCAGACTCAGAAGTTCAATATAGTATTTCTTCTATAATATGTGTAACCTAAACATTCACAAACTAATAAATAAAGAATTAAAATATAAGAGGAAAGCAGGAGTGAACCTATGGAGATGATGAACAAGATGAGCAGGAGGAGAAAAAAGGAGGAATGACTTTGAGATTGAAATGAAGATACGCTGAATGCATGGAACAACCTCCTCCTCATCATGTAAAATTAACAGGCACCGACAAAAGCTAGATATTTCATTAGAAGGCAATGCCCCTCCATCCCTTCCTTAACAGTTCTTCTCCATTTCTATACAAGCACAAGTCAGTGTAATTCCAAGGGACCATAAGAAGCTGAACATTATTTCTCTGAGTTCCGACAACTTCTATGACTGCCTTTTCATGAACCTGACAGACCTGTCTGTGCCTTATATCCTCCGTGCTTTTGCTTCTGTTCACTCCCCAGATCTTCTCCCCAAGGCTCCTTCTTTCGCTTCCTTCAGTTTCAGTTTCTTCTCTGCTGGCCTGCCTCCATTATCTCTCTTCCATGACTTCATCTTCTCTGCAGCACATATGAGCCCTCTAAGGATAATTTCTATTTGATTATTGTATACTAAAACCTCCATGAGATAAAACATTTCTGTATTTTCTTCACATCCTATCTCCTGTGCCAGGCACATAGTAAACATCAATACTACGTATTCAGCAGTCTTAAACTAAGTGAAGTCTCATTTTGCTTGTGTGAAGGTACAACTGAAGGCTTAAAATCCTTGTCTCCTAGGTTCTGGCTAAATCAATTTAAACCTAAAAAGTGCTGTATTTCCTCACAGAGTGATGTGCTGGTGTTTGTTATTTCTCCTTCCCCATCTCTTTGTGATTATAGAAGACATAGTGTTGACATTAATCACAATTCAAAAACACTTCAAAGATCATCACAAAATGCTATCTTATGTCTCAGAGTAGCAGACACCAGTACAACTTTGTGTCTGCCTTGCCATTGCTTTAGCCAGGGCAACTCCTGTCACTTCTCAAGTATTCTGATTTAAATGTATCCCACAGAGAAATCCTCTTTGAAAGAGGTGAGCTATTATAAAGCAGCACTGCAGATTTAAAAAAAATCATTTCCCATTTTTAGAAAACAAAGATAGCTTTTGAAATATATTTGAGAGTAATAAAAGCCTCATATTTTAAACGATCTCCCAAAGAGACTTAACAAGCAGCTGTTCCATTTACCTTGTATGCCAGCTCTTTAACCTACTGACAGATACTGTCTCCTTCAGATTCTTCAATAGCACTTGCAAGCTTGTTGCTAATTTCTTTTTTGTTTTTTGTTTTTTTTGCTAACTTCTGCTGTTATATAATCTAGGCATTTATTTATCATTTGTAGGATTAATACATACGTATAATTCATCTCAATTTATATATTTGTAGTTGTATTTAGAAACTACTGGTAAAACTTTACCAAACAACAAAAATAAACCCCGGATTTAAAAATTGAGATCAAATAGTAAGCTGAACTTCCTATTGAATTGCTTTACTATTTAAGTAGGTTAATAGTAAAAAGAACATTCCACACCTAAATCATACCTAAATAGGGGTATGAAGTTTTTTCACTACTATTTCAAAAATACAAAATCAGGTTATGCTTTATATTGAGCATGGAATTATGTTAAGTTAAATATGAAAGTCAATATTTTAATAGAAAATATTTGATATTTTGTAGTCAATGGATGTTAGATTTCTATGTTTACACAGAATTATATTAATGTTGAAGCCCAAACCTCACCTTTACATACACATATATAATTAGGTGCCCCTACGCATATTTCCAAATTTTCTATATTATTATGCTTTTCTTAAACCTTACATTTATTAAATCAGTGTTAGAAATAGACTCCAAAAGTGTGAAAGCTCCTAAATGTCCCTTGGTGCTTTTATTTCCTATATTTGGAGACCACTTCATCAAATATTCCTATGCACAATCTATTTAGATTTATTCTTTCAGTCTGAAACATAGTTGTGTTTCTTTCAGTTGGTCCTGTACGCATTATGCTGCCGACAGACCTTTCCTAGTATCTTTGCAATTAAAATGCGTTTCACTCCTTCCTAAGATCTTCTGCTAAATTTTAACCCAGAGTGACAAGGGACACTTTAAAGAGCTGTTTACTTAACTTTGAAGGTAGAGACTACTCTACCTAGAATTGCTGCTTTGTGGGTCACTTTGTTATGTAGGTGATAATAATAAAATCTAACTAGGGAATTAGATTTATATATAATTATGCCTTATTGCTCTTATCCTCTCTTAGAGGCTTTGGCTTATTCACAATGAGACTCATACATAGTTCTTCAGCAAGTAGAATTTAGTTTACAGTTGTTTTTGATGTTTAAAAATCTGTAGATATATCAATGGAAAATTTAAAAACTCTCCCTAGGGCTTCCTCTCTACAATTCTCCAATGGCTATCATATTTTTAGTATTTGTTTTTCCATTATCAATTCTTGTCCTTATTTCTGTTGATGAATTTAAGGAAAACTTTCTGTAACCAAATCTATAGCACACCCCAATATTTCTGTAATTATGAAAAAAAAAATTTGTCCACACTCTGTTGTAGAAGTCAAGCTGTCCTTGAAAAAACATCTCGTCTCTGAACTTCTCCAGAAAAATCTCATTTCTTCCCCTGGGTGTAACAAGTTCCAGCAACAAATGCTGTGGGACCTTCTATATGTTTGTCTATTCCTGACTGCTGAGGACCCTTTGACAATTGCCTCAATAGAGAACCACTGTTTTGTACATCTGTATCACTGTGTTTTATCCTGCCTGTGAGCTGAGCATGATAGCTTACTGACCCCCAATTATAAACTTCATATGCCTCCACCTCAAATTCTTACTTGTGTCTCTAGTCCAGTTTCTTTTTTTTCTTTCTAAAATCATCCATTATTTTTCCAATCTCAAAGCTGGAAATTTTTATCAACTGCATTCTCTTAGCTTGCTTTGTTGCTTCTGTGGCTTTCCCCTGGGCTTATCTCTTGTTCCCCATCTCCACCACTTTCTCTTGCTCATTATCATTGCATAAGCTTCATCATGTTGCTTTTGTACTTCTGAAGTTTTTCTTTTCTCATGCAGGCATCTAATTAAATTTTAAAAAAATATTTATTTTATGTATTTGGTACAGAGTTTTACTACACATGAACTCAGACCCATAGTGATCCTCCTGTTTTAGTCCTACTACAGATGTATAGCACCACACTCAGTTTTGGGGTCAGAACAGCATATGGTACCAGGGATTGAACCCGGGTCCCTGTTTGCCAAGCAGGCATTTAGAATGCTGAGCTATCTTCCTATCCCATAGATGTATAATTTAAAACAGTTTTTCTGCTCACATTGACCCAGTCTCATGAAATTCATTTTCATAGCCCTATCTTCTTGACAGCACATCAGTGCTAATCACTTGAACTGTGTCTTGTATTCTATTCCTCAGTGTCATCTTCTATGAAGACTCCCTGATTGTTATGTCTGGAAGTGATGTCATTCTATTTCTGAACTTTCATAATTTGCTATTAAATTCTGTGTGACTTGGTTTCTGTGCTGTAAGATTACTGTTTATTCTGAGATTCTAAATTCATGGAAGAGATATTTCTGTTTTAGTTCCTTTTATGTTTTCATTAGAAATACTTAAAACTCACATATCATAAGTACATGGTGGGCCCAGGAGATAGTTCAGTAGAATAAGCGCTTGCCTGGCAAGTGCAAAGGTCTGAGTTTAATCCTCAGTTCTGCAAAAAAACAAAGAGAGAGAGAGAGAGAGAGAGAGAGAGAGAGAGAGAAATTCTCTGGTAATTATTGAATAAATAAATATATGCAGAATATTTATGCTCTAATTGTACAATATAACATTGTAAGATCATATCCTTCTGTATATATAAAATAATGCTGAATATAGCATCATATAGTAAATGAATCAACCAATACATCCATACGTTCAAAGGCATACATTATCACATGAAATTTTACGGGGGTCTCTATGGTTAAGAAGGAACATATGTCTTGGACATAAAAGAAAGAGAAGAACATTATCCTGGGAGTTTTCTAAAATACTAAAAATACAACAGTAGGCCTAGATTCAACAGTGCAAATTCTCTTCTCTCTCTCTCATCAACTACCACCACTAAGAAAAAATTTTCAAATGTTAAACTTTAGAAAATCCATGCATACATTTACTATAGTAATCTGTCTTACTCTTCAGGACAAAGGTAAAAACTACTTTATAGTGTTCATATTATTTAACATCAAATAATGAGGTACCATTTGCATACTCAACATAGGATTTCTATGTTATCTATTATACTTTGGAGGAAAAACATCCTAAAGTTATGTCCTTTTAAATATTTCACGATAAATCAGAAAATGCCTTAATAAAATATGTTGTGAAAGGAGCTATTTTGATTGTAAACTGAAACAAAATTAATTAGAAGCTGCTGAAATGCTAGAGAAATAATCCTAATTTTAAATGTGCTCCATGTGATGTTTGATTTTATTACTGACAAAATTAGAAAAACTGCACTTATTGTGCCGTGAATGTTCATTAGTTTTGCAATGTATCACATACATGTTTCCACTTCTTCCAACCAATTTTTTAGGCTCAGCATTTCTATTTTGACGTTAGAAAAATACACAACCAAAATCTATAAGACTTTGATTAAATGTTGATACAGCTGATTTCAACACAGCCAAAGCCAGTGACCATACATAGAATCTAAACAACAGCTAGTAATTACAGTGTCAAAGGCATGTATACACTGTGTGTTATGTTTCATTGTCTGGCATGCAAATATAGTCTCCATTTCCTTTACACTATGTCCAAAGTATAAAGAACGCCAACCAAAGAGTTCTGTTTCGTTTACACAAAAGAACAAGGTTCAATCATGTTTGATAAGTTGCAAATTACTGGTAATACCACAAGTGTTGTTACAGCTGCTAAGAATGGTCAGGAGGATGTACAAAATGCAGCAAAGGCATGAATCAAAAGAAAAAGTCTAAACAAGTTTGAATGATGGTGTATAGTATGGCTAACTTTAACTTCACTTGGGGCCTGGAAATGCCATTTTGGGTGCAGGGTGAGGTGCCTCATATGGAACCTGGCTTCATGCACGTCTGCTCAGCTTTCAGCTCTTCTTGTGCACATGAAGTGGCCTCTCCTTGACTACATGCAGAGAGTATTTATGAATCAGAGTTCATACAGTTTTGAAATTTAAGGCCTGAGCCACCAGGTCAAAGGGAAAGGAATAAAGATGGGCAGAGACTTTCGAAGGCGGTAGGATCTAATGTATATTTTCTTCAACAAAATCTAAATTTCTTTCTAAGAATCAGATTAGATTGGCATATGAAAAGCACACACACACACACACACACACACGAACACAAACAAAACAGACAAGCTACCTGCCTGTAAAACTGAATATCTGAAACATCAACTTTAATTCAATTGGGATGTCACACAATGTACATTCACTGGATCCTATTTTGTACTGAATTTGTTTCTTGGTGTCATCTTTGGCACTTACCACAACCTGCTCCATCCAGCAATTTAGCTGCACACATACTTCAGAATGAAAAGAAAGCCAGACCAAACCTTGTATACTGAAAAAAGGAGCAGAAACTCATGTTTCCATTCTTGTGACCATCCGTCAGTTCTTGAATTTTCCAGGCCCTCCTCGGTGGGCAGGTAAAATGAAGAGCAAAGGTGAATCCCCGGGCTTTGAATGTAGGGCCCCGGGCCCAGGTGTGGCCTGCAGAAGTGTTTCATTGCATTTACAACGTGAATTGCTCCCATATTTAAAAGCCAGAGCATTTTATATAAAACTCCAGACTTAAAGTGTCACTTGAAAAATTACAACATCTGGCACTGCTGTGCTTATATTTCCACACAGCGACAATTCAGTGAGGTGAATAGCGGTTGCACCTTACCTGGAACAATCCCCTCTTAAGTGCAGGGCTTAGAGAAGTCATTTGTGTCACCTGTCCCACTCTGATTTTTGACTCAAATTTTCTTCTCTGAAATTTATGAAGCTACTTGTTTTAGTTTGTTTTGAATTATCTACTCATAAAAGATGTTATTCCATACTCATAAATTCAGAAAAAAATTACTTATGTTTCATGACGGAAATTCTAGAGCATTATCCAGTGTCACAACTACAACACTAATAGAAGCAGTAATGCCAATACTTGGTAACTACCAAACTTACATCTAGAAGAATGCTAAGTCCCTGTACATGTATCACCTACAAAGGTGCTCACAAAAGTCCACTAAAATGTAAATACCAAGAGAACAAGGTCTTGCTTTCTAAATCATTAAGTCTTGAACTTTCACCTGCACCAAAGCCATATGGAGGGCTTGTTGAAATGGACTCCCAACTGACAATCCCAGAGCTTCTCATTGGGGTAGTCTGGGTTGGGACCTAAGAATGCACACATCTAATAAGTTTCCAAGCTGTTGATACTGCTGGGTCAGGGTCTACACTTTGGAAACTGCTCTCATCACTGCCATAACCCCAGTGGATATCTGATGTAGCCTTAAATAAATGTGTGGAAAATGATCAAAGGCTTATTAGGTATATGATATTGTTCTATTAAGTAATAAGAAAACTAAGTAAATTGGGTAAGGTCACACATATACTAAATATTGGAAATGGGATGTTAAGACTTGCACAATGATATACAGTTATGGTGTACAGGATTGAACAAGAAGTTGGATGCACATTGTTTGGTTTGGATTAAGTGTGCTACATATGGCAGTGATTTTTATTCTACCATGAGATGCTACTCCCTGGCCATTTAATATATGTGAAGTTCCTGGCATCATGCCCAAGCAATTGCATATATACTTTTTGGATCACCTACACTGATTCACAAGATTATCAATGCTCTCCAGTCCCTTTCTAAAACACATGTCCCAGAGCCCAGGATGTGCAAAAGGCTCACAGGTAAAAGGCTAGTGTTATGCCATGCTACTTCCATGACTGAATTGGTTTCAATAGACAATGGATTTATGATCTGGTTTATTCTTGTTTGCTTCATTATTGCAATTCAATTGACTGCTAGTCTAATCTATGAGATAAGAAAGTTAAAAAGCAACAGGGTTGTTTCTGGGAAAATAAAGTTTATCTTTTGGAGCTACTGTGTAAAGTCCTTCTAGTAAAACAATATAAGGCAGAGTGAAAAAATTGCAAAGGAATCAGAAAAAATTTAAAATGTTTTAAGATTTAATATGCATAGTGCTTTATATTTTGTCTTCATATAATTTAAATTTAGAGTTAAAGGAAAAATGCATTAGAATGTACAGTTGATCCATTATGTGTATGGTTTATGCAAAGAAGAAAACAGAATGCCAAATGTGAGCCTGCATCTGGGAGTCAGCGACTCTGGCTTACATCATAGGGTTGTATCACCCACGTGCACAGGATGGGTTTAACCTTTTAAAGTGCTGTGAACAGAAGAAAGGTAAGAAGCAAACGAAGGGGAGGAAGGGGGTAAGGAGGACAAGGGGCGGTCTTCAGGAGCCAATCGTGCCTTCAAAACCCACATTATTTACTTACTGTCTAGCCCTTTATATAAAAAAAAAAGTTAAAGGAGCTCTGTTGCACAAAGAGAAAGGCATCTTCTCACATTGGCAATGTTTAGCTAGAAATACAGCTATCTGTTCCTTAATTGCAAATGTATAGGTTTGTGTGTCTTTTTTTATATAAAATGAGAATCAGTTTTAAATGAATTTTTAATCACTATTTAAAAAACTGCTTTGAACTAAACAAAAAAGAGGATATAAATGAAGGACAATTTTGTATCAGTATATTAAAATAGGCTAGATATACAGCTATTTTCTCTTAATTCAATGAGAAAGAAAGACTTTTACTAATAGTGTTTGGACAGGATATCACGTCTGCCTCTTGTACTATGAATAACCACTACAAAGACAACAATATGCATTGTACTAAATATTGAAACTGCCCTACTAATTAGTTTTGAAACTGTCTCATTGCTATTTGTTTCTCAATAAAATTAATAAAAAAATAATTAACTAAAAATAAAATTTAAAAAAGATATTATATTTGTGATTACAAAGAAGGTGGATGCCTTGGTGCATATATTATGCTAGAATAAAGAAAGAATTATCTCTGGAAAATTGTTTCAATTTTGAATAAGTTTTTATCACCTAAAAAACAGAAACTACTTTGATCATGTTGAATGTGTTGAATGTTGTTTTCTACCTGCCTGGACACTTAAGAAACGCAACTCTCTTTATTATTTTTCCTCTTTGGCTCCAATCTGTTGACAGCAGATTATGTCTTTTGCAGTAGGATTTTAGCTAAGGTCTAGCACTTTCTATCACAGTCTTCCTAGGTAGTACTGCATCTGCACATTTGAACAGTCCATAGCAACAGTAACAAGTTTGTGAGACTATTCCAATGGCATTTTAAAATGTATGCGTTTAGTGTTTACCTTTTTTTTTTCCTACTTGGAATTGAACTCAGGACCTCATGCTGGCCAGGTAGGACCTGTCTGCTGAGCTATATCCTCAGACCTGTATGTCTGTCACATATAATTAAATGCCAGGCAATATCTGGTCACTGAAGGAGATGACTCTGAGTCTGTCTTAGTGTAGGGCTCTAATTTCATGTCAAGTTGATCTACACAACACCTTGCAGCTGCCTGGCCTCGATTCCCTGCATAGTCTTTTTTATAGTTCTCATGCCTGCATACATCGGTGCTTGGAAGCTGAATTTAATTCACTTCTGAATGATTTTACTTAATTTAAGTGTGACTTCATTTGTAGGAATTTTGGCCAGGTGAGATCGTAGGAAAAGGTAAGGGTATAAACTATAACCTTCATACATTAGCCACTTTCCCCAACGATATTTTCTGTGTAGTACAGAACAACCTTAGGAAATAGTAGTTTTAAAGGGTTTTTAATCTCCAAGGTAAAATAAAGGTGCACTATAAAGCCATATGGTAATACTTTACAACAGCTGGACTCAGACAATGTACTGCTAATTTGCACAGTTCTTTTATGTAAGTTAAATGTCTTCCTTGTGCTTAGTTCAGTTCTAAAGGCAAGGCTATTATTAATTGCTAACACTGCCCTCTGGTATTCCAATATTCACTGCTAATTACATAAACCAGTACACTGCCATTGTAGAGTAACATTTTTCTCCTGTTTTGAGATATTTTCTCAGAAGGAATTCCACCTCTGGAACAACTTGTATTAAGTTAACCCCCTGGGAAAGTTCTAATTTACAAGAACCCTCACACACAAAAAAATCAAATCTGTTTCAAAGAGATTATATTATAAATGTAAACTTACTAATGAGCTTGAGTGAAATGCTGTAGGCTACATTGGTGAACTTTGAAAGTTTTACCCTTTTCCATATATATATATATATATATATATATATATATATATATATATATATTCCTACATATATATTCCTATATATATATTCATATATATTATATATATATTCATATATATATATTCATATATATATATTCCTATATATATATATATATATTTATGTAATCTGTATTCTGAGCCCTATAAAGTAACCAGCTGCTGCTTACAGTGACTGACACTTATAGTCAAATCCTACATATTCTCTGATATAGGTGACCTTTCCTTTTCACGCTAATCATTTAAAAATATGCTTAGTGCTAATAACAGCAGTGAACACTGTACTGATTATATACCAGATGCCAGGCTAAGTAGCTTTACATAAAATACCTCATCTGATTTTCACAACAGGTTAAGTAACTTGCCCAAGGTTTCCTTGCTGTTAATTCAAAAGAAAACATTGCTCTTGAGTTTGTGAGAAATTGCAGATATAAAAAGAAATATCAAAAGTACAAGGAATTAAGAGATGGCAATTGCTCAACTAAAAAGAAAAAGGTCCACCATTTAGAGGCCAAATGCTGAGTTGTATTATTCTGATTTTATTTCTTCTCTTTGAACATGGGAATCAGGTAACATTTTTAATGTGACCTAGTGCTATTTATACTTTATTTTGCCTATTTTCAATATGTCTAAGTGTAATATTTGAGTAATGAGTCATAATAATAAGCAATTAATTGACAAATGCACAGTAATCTAGGCAGATGACTATAGCACATAAAAATACTTATGTTTCTATCTGACATGATGCTTTTTGAAAATTCCCTCAGACTGTGTGTCAGGTGAGCTCGGTTGAAGGTCTGGGTAGGTTTTTTTTTTTTTTTTTTTCATTAAAAGTGTAGTTGTCCTCTTCATCCTTCTGGCTTTCAGTTTGTTCATGTGGCAGAAATAGCCAGTCACATTTTATTCTCTTTAAGTTAACTTATAACTCCAAAATTCTAAGAAATTCTTTAATTCAATTTTCAGACAGCTTGAGAAGCTTGAGAGTCTGTGCACAGATAGCACTATAGCTTCTGCAGTGGGTCACGCAGTTCCTCTTTCCTGTCATCTGTTTACCCCATTTGACTCCTCTTAGCTACTCTGCCCTCCATTGCTTTGCGTCTCTCAAGTAATCGTAATCCTGCATGGAGCAACCTCTACTCGGAGCTTCTCTGTGGCTGCCAGTGCAAAAGATGGCCCATTTCATGGAAGAGCTGACGCTTTCCCACTGGTTGATAGAAATAAACAATGAAAGTTTTTTTTGTTAGTGGGTGGAGATATTGTAAACAATCATGTTTTTTTTTTTTTTTTTTTTTTTTGACTGAACCCTGGATTGATCTCAGGCCCTTGCACTTGTCAGGGAAGTGCTTATTCCACTGAGCCATCTCCTCGGCCCTAAACAACCATGTTTTGATGGCTAGCCAACTATCATTTTCTTCTTTTCTCTGTTGTTGCCAGTAGTAATGAAGCCAACACAAAAGCAACTTCCTGCTTCTTTGGCTAAACTCTCCCTCTTTATTTTCACCCGTTCTCATTGCAGGTTTTGGAGAAAAGGCAACCCCAAGGCCTCTGTGGACCATGTCTACTATCTACCCATTGGCAAGTTCAGGAGTACCTACACTCGGCTGTGACTATTTCTCTAATAGGCCATTCTGTTTCTACTGAAGCACACGAGCAATGTGAGAAACCAAGGAACTATAAAATTTGTCAGGAATTTCTGAATAAGTCATTAATATTTGGAAATTTAAAGTGAAGTTTTCAATAAGTAATATTAGCTATCATGAATAGTAGAATTTATTGTCATTCAGGATATGGATGGAAAGGAGGGAGATCCACGAGAAGGAACATGAAGAAAAAAAGAAAGGACAAAAACGTGTACTTCAACATTTTTTTTCTGTATTTAGGACAGGGTCTACAGCACCCACAGGGTCTCACTACATACATCAGACTCCTAGTGATTCTCACGTTTTCAGCCTTCCAAGTGCTGGGATTTGTGCCACCACATCAAGTCCCCTATGTCAGCGCGCCGGTAGGGGACGGGGCCTGCACAGCATGCCATCTACATGCAGCTGCATTGTGCCTAAGTAGGTGCTTTAGTCCTCTGAACTATCAGGTCAGCCCTATGACCTGCAATATTTATTAAGAAATCAGTTAAATGTATTAAGGGCAAAATGCATCCCTTTCTTTGACAGGTTTTGTTTTTGTCAAATTGGTATAAGTTGTGTTCAATATTCATGAATTTTGCTTTTTGTACAAGTATCATATATTTGTTTTCTGAATACAAACAAGTTTCGTGTAAGTTCTACAACTAGAAAAACCTTTATGGGAAGGTGTATATCAACTAAGAATGCTAACTTAAGGAGATAAAACGTATATCCTGAAATGGTAGCTAGGAAACATAAAGATACCTCTGGCCTAATTTGTCTGATTATCTCCCTGGACTTAACATATCTGATCCCATGAGGCAGAAAGTGGAAATCAAAGGGCCGCATTGGCTCACACTTTAGCTGTAACAGCTTTAACCTTCACTGCCCTTGAGTCCTGCCTTCTATCACACTCCAAGGTATATTTCCTTCTCTCTGTGAAATTTACCCTCTGCACTGAACACATATTTCTCTTCCTTTTCTTCTGAAGGCATTGCTTTCATTGTTAAGTTTTTGAACACCTGCCCTAAGTATTTCTTTGTGGAAAACACTGAGTTTTGCTGAGAACATAGTTTGAAGAAGTTATGGCAGTGAGGTTAGAAACAGAACCCAATGGTGTAGAAAGAAGAATGAAAGGCAGCTTGCCATCGTGGGAAGAAAAGGAGAGTTGTGCGACCTTGTCGCTTGGTGCAGAGATACCTTTTTAAGTGAAATCCCAGTGGGCTGCTGCCTACATATCCCAACATGAAATCCCATAAAGATTCAAAGAATATGCTAAATGTGTTTGCATTCCTTATGAAAGGGTGAAGGGAGTTATATTTCCAATTGAAATTAGCATTGACTGAAACACAGGGAAAGATCCATTTGATATCAAGGTATTATTATTATTCTGAATTTAAAGTTCTTAGTAAGGTTGTACAGGAAACTTCCTCGCCTCTCTAAACTTCAGAGGTTTCCTGTCATGTACATCTGTAGGTTAAAAATACTTCAGGTTATAAGTATTGTGGGAAAAGCCTTGGATACAAATGTGTATTAGTAGCAGAGCAAAGATGTAGGCAATGATGAGTATTAACTAATGTTTCTTAAACAACACTTAACTTCAAATCTCAGTTGCATGTTTTCACTCCAAGCAAAGGCTGAGTCTACCTGCAGTTGTACCTCTTCTTACATTACTTTGACCAAAAAAAAAAAAAAAAAAAAAAAAAAAAGCCAAGAAGGAATGCAGTCCTGCATTGTTTGAAGTTTGCCAGCAACCCTTGGTAAAATAACCATTCTCAAAGGCCACATCTTCTGTGTTGTCTTGGTTTTAAATCAATCCAGAAACTATTTTGTTAAAATGGTTTGCAGACACAAAGGAAAACCATATCCAAAGCCTCCAGTCAGGTAAAAAAAAAAGTCACTGGCATTTTGTCCAGGGATCTACAGCAGAGATTTTGCAGCCAGGAGCTCACACAATGCTCCCCGCTGGCCTTACTGCTGGCAGAAATGGCCTCTGGTTGGAAATAATCGTTTTTAATAATGCAGGTCATCACAAGAGCTCGTGGGAAATCACTCCAAATATTACCCTTGGCTTTGTTATAGAAATATAGCAAAGGGAAATTGTCCCTGTGATGCTCAAGGGTTAGAATAATATGGAAAAACCAACTCAGTTCAAATAATTTATTGTCTCTGCCATGCTTTTTGCATGGCGCAGCTTAAGCTGTCATTCATTGAAGGGCTATTTATACAATCTGAAATTCCAAAGGATTCCTGGATTTGTGTTCTTCTACTCTTTTTAAATGATGCATAATAAGGTACTCTACAGAGGTCTTTTGTAATGAATGTGGAGTTGTTTAGTTTGGGCCCCTTCAAAGGGATGGAAGAACAGTAACTGGTTGTTTGAAATTTTATATTATAGAAACTATACTCAGCCACTACTTGAATTTGTTAGCATCTTTAAAATAAACTGTACTTCCAGGCAAAACCAAATCAATCTTTGTGTTCTCAATATTTCACTCTAAAGGTTAGTAAGAGGTATAAACAGAAATCCCAAGAAATTAAGGGCATAGTCGTCTGAGAGGGGTATTTTGAAAGAGATGTGCTGACGGTTGTTGGTGGTGTTCATTTCATGAAGCTGTCAAGTATTTCTTAGCTCCTTTGGCCTGATTGTAAACCTGGATTTCTAGGTAGGCATGGAAGAGTTTAGACTTGAGTCACATAGTTATTCACACACCTGCTGGACATCTCCAACTGATGTCTCTCAGGAGGTACAGCTCTGCTTGCACAGCGTTTTCCCCGCATTCTTCACTTCCCCCAGTACAATCCCCTGCTATTCTCCCTTCCTTCTTTGTTGCAGTGATTGCCAAATAGTTTGCCAAGTATCTGAAACACTAAAGTAAGAATGTATTAAAATAAGATATGTGACGTGAAAAGGAGATGCTTAGTCCAATTTGGGCCACATTCATTGTATCTTAAAAATATAACTTTCACAAAATTAGTGATCCTACCAATGTTAATATACTGAGTGTGATATGTGCTGTCATTTCATAAGATGTTATGTCTTACTAAAGCTGGGTAAAAGATGCATAGGCTCTCCGTATCATTTCTTATAGCTGTGTGTGAACCGACAATTATAATTGAAAATATTTTAAACCTGAAAATGCCTCTTGATTTTAACGTAGAAATAAAGTTTGAGAGACTTCAGTATGTGTCAGTTGTGTGTTTTCCATATTGCAGATGCTTGCATGAAACACTACAGGTGAATTAAAAAATCTTTTTCTTCTTAGTTATAGTATTTTTGGTTATTGAAAGTGTTGAATAGGTAAGCTGGAAATACTTTTACTTGTTAATATTGGTAGGCTGTTAGCATCCTATGACAAAACATAGGCCCAGGGAAACATGTCATACAGCAAATACTTTTCCATGGCTACACTTACCCAGTACGTTTCTTCATTGTACATGCAGCTTTATCACTGAGGTTCACCCTCCTCTCCTGGAAGGCAGGATGATCTTTCTAATTATGTGCAGCTTCCTTTGCATCTCAGGTTTCCCCAGGGGTCCTAGAGATTAATGATGATTCTATTTAGGGTTTCTGTGCTGTGATTAATGACCTCGCCGGCAATCATTTGCACAGGTCACGTCTGCAGAAGTCGGGTGTTATCATCAAGGCCATCCGAGGACCTCAGCGTGTGAGGAGAAGGTGACAGCAGTGTGACTGTTTCTTTCTATGTAACTTTTGGGGATGTAGCTTGTTAAGAATAGATGAAGAAAGCAGGATCAAGGTCAACTTCACAGAAAAGAAACTCCCTGCCTAACAATGTCTGGCCACACTCCCAGAAGACAACTTCGGCTTTCCATGATTTCTCAACCAATCGCTGACTGAAAGTATGTAAACTAAGTGAGATGTTAAAATTTGAGTTGCCACCAGTAAATTTCCAAGTATACAGAATTTTCAAAAATGCATACAGAATATTTGGGTGGGCTTTTGGTCCTTGAATTAAAAGGTCATCTACCATTTTTTTTTTTTGTGGTTAAATATGAAAAGATCCAAAGTACATTTTGGTCATGTAGGAGCAAATAATGACAGAACTAATCAAATATAGGACATATAAAATAAGAAAACCTCTTCTTTCTCTCATGCTGATATACTGTTCAGATTCACTGGCATCAAAGCCTTTGATTTTTTTCCCTCCTATTCATGAGAGGATATATTTATTCCCTGGAAAGTTTAATCTGTAATCAATTATATTTAACAAGTTAATTCAATTGTAAATGATATGATATAAATGAAGATTAAAGCTAATTTAAAGCAGCATTTTTTACTACTGTATAAATTAGCATTGGAAGAATCAGAAGGAACTATGTTTTTGATTAAGATTTGGTTTAGGCTGAAGGGTTTCAATAAGATCATTTTTATAAAACTCTGAATTGGAGCCAATACCTGCTAAAAGATAACAGGATATATTAAAGCCATGTCAGAAGTTTATAAATAAAGGCCCTGAAAACCTTTAATCAGGAAATGAACTGTGTGCATGGATTGTAAAGCCTGTCCATCTGCCACAATCCACTCATAGCCATTTCGTTCTACCCTACTTCCATTACTCTGGGTCAGACACTGCAGTGTAATCCACTAAAGCCCACATGCAGCTCTTCTGACTAGCATTTCAAGTAGAGTTCACTTCCCCTTAAAAATTACCTGTTCGTTTTTCATGTTAAGATTAACTGAAAGTTCAGTATTGATCATGGCTAGTTTGAGGCCTAATGCTCATTAGTAGTTCACTGTCGGCCTTGAGGTGGGGCTCCCTTGTGCAAACTGTACTAGTTTCCTGCTAAATTAGTGTCACCTCTCACCACCTTGTTCTTATTCTTTTCTAGTCATGTACATTATGTTCTATGAATCCGCTAGGAGTTCTCTTTCATCCTACTCCATGCTATATATTTAGACAGTTAGTGGAATGTATTCTCTGTGCCTCTCTTATCTGTGGTCTAACTTTTAAAAATGGCTCAAATTATGGTTAGAATGGAGATTCTCCTGGGTTATGGATCATGGCTTTCTTGTTTGTTTTCTCAGTAAGTATGAAAGCTCCCTTACATGAGATTTGGGGAATGGTCTGCATTATATCTCACTGTGCTTATAAGATTTAAAGATTATTTGTAGGGGCATGGGATAGATTGTTTTGATAGTAAAGTGCAGTAGAACTCAGATAGATGAAAGGTAGAAGTATTACATACTTTACTCAGAAGTAGCAATTTTATCATTATATTATTCAAGATAAACATATTAGAAATATATTTCTATATTTGATAAAGTCTAAAAAGTAGCAGTTTTAAAAAGTGGACAGAGGGCCAGTGAAATAGCTCATGAGACTAATGGCACGCTTAGGCAAGTACAGGGATGGATTCAATCCCTAGCCATGTTGGCCCTGACCCTTGGCACACTGAGCCAGCAACCAAGTCTGGGCATGGTGGGGCACTCCTATAATCCCAGTGCTGGGGAGGCTGAAAACAGGAGGATCACTACCAGTCCAAGATGTGTAATGAGACCCTGTCCCAAATACATTAAAAAATAAAAAAGCATCTCAGGGAACTACCCACTGGGGCCCACCTCTTGTTCCTCTCTCAGACAGAGGCTTTCTTTTCCTCCCTATTCTGTTCATGTAAATAAATAAACAAACAAATAAATAAATAAATAAAATATAAAAAAGCAGACAGAACAAATTTGCATTATGCCTTAAAAATATTCTTAAACTTAGGCTTTTTTTTTTTTTTTTTTTTTTTTTTTTTT
>PVKA01028917.1:0-28855 GCA_004027165.1 Ctenomys sociabilis
TTGTTTTTTTTTTTTTTTTTTTTTTTTTTTTGTCTTTTTGAGACAGGGTCTCACTATACAGTTCAGGCTGGCCTTAAGCTCACTTTGTAGCTCAGGCTGGTCTCGAACTCACAACAATCCTCCTGCCTCAGCCTCCCGAGTGCTGGGATTACAGGCATGCGCCACCACGCCCGGCTGAGCTATCTAGATTTCCAGGCTAACCCTTCCTTTCCAATTATTACACCTAAGACTTTAGAGAATAACATTTAGATAAGGGTTATCTACATGCACACTAAAAGTGTAGGCAGGCATGGTGGCACATGCTTATAATCCCAGCATTGGGGAGGCTGAGGTAAGAGGACAACAGTGAATTAAGATGGCTTGGGCACCGTAGTGAGTCTCGGACTAGCCTGAACTACATCCCTCCTTCCTCCCTTTCTCTGTGTAAGTTTTCTCTCCTTTTAGTAAAAATTTTTGCATTCTCTGGAGGGTTGAGTTTCACATCAACTCATCTCTAGGAAGAATACCTAAAAGTGAATTCATTCTTTAAAAAATAAAGAGTGAATATTGGATTACTTTGTTGAATTCACACACCTACAATATTTGAATGGCAGTGGAATATCCATCTCTGACAAAAGTAAACTAAAAAGGGAGATGTAAATGCAGGACCATTTGTTAGTGAAAAAATATATACATGTATATATATATATATATCTGTATATCCAAAATAGTTAGGATAGATATACAGCTACTTTCTCGTAATTCAATGAGAAGAAAAATTTGTACCAATAATGTTTAGACAAGATATCATATCTGCATCTTGTACTATGAATAACTACTATGAAGACAACAATATATAATGTATTAATTATTGTAACTGTCCTACTAACCTGTTTTGAAACTGTCCATTGCTATTTCTTTCTCAATAAAATTAATATTATAAACAAGAGTGACCATTATCCAAAGCAATGACTTAACTTGAGGGAATAATTGCATAACAGTAATGCTTTGACACTGGGCACCTGATAGCTGGCATGTAAGAGTTGTGTGATCTCCCAGCACTCTTTGTAAGTCCCAGCCTGGTGGGAATGTCTACAGCCAGCCTGCTCTTGAGGAATGACTACTTTGCAGAGCTCCTCCATCCTTCTGTAGTCCAGTCTTTTTTTTTTTTTTTTTTTTTTTTTTTTTTTTTTTTGGAACCAGGGATTGAACTCAGGACCTTATGCTTGCCAGGGAACCGCTTATTCCACTGAGCCATCTCCCTGGCCCCAGTCCAGTCTTTATATCCTGGACAACTCACTGTAAGGAGAAACATGGAATGAGCTCTCCCTCAGGGTGTTGAGTCTTTTCCAGGAGAAGAACTGCCTTTAATTTCTACTTGAAAAAAGTCCCCATGTAAATAGTGGTTTACTAATGAGAGGAATGGCCAGAACAGGCTAGAAGTGTCCATCTTTGCTCTTCAGCTCTTAAAGAGGTGGTCTTCTTGCTCTGCTTCACAGATAAAGGTGGCTGTCCTCATCTACGCATGCCTGTCCACTGACATCTATGGAACCCAGGATTGTGAAAAAGAAGACTGTGGTGCATGCCAAGTGGGGTCAGTCGGCTTGTTACCCCCAGGTGAACTGAGCCAGTGTGGTGCGGGCTGTGGGAGGCCACCTGAGGACTGTTGCCAGCAGCAAAAGAGGCAGAGCTGGAGAAGAAGGGAGACTGTTGGGAAGCTGTAGAGAGGCTGTAGGGAGCTGGTGGTTGCCTTGGAGGACATTGTCCTGATGAACTTGGCTGTCCTCATCATTGACAGAGCCCAGGACCTCCCTGGCTCCCTGAGACAGACTATGGTTTATTTTGCCGGAGCTCTGATCCTCACCTCGAGCATCACTTTCTGTTTCCGGAGGGGAAGATGGTACACTGCTCAGCCCAAGAAGCTTGTAACATTGGCTTTCCTGATGGAAGCTAGGCTTTCCTCATCATTGGTGGAGCTCAAGACTTCACTGTTGCTGAGGATGGCTGTAGTACTTTTCAGGGGAGCTCTGGTTCTTACTTTGAGCCTTACTTTCTGGGTACAGTGCAGATCCTTTAGCCTACTGGCACAGATCCTTCATCTGGCTGGCACAGACTTTCTAGCTTCCACCACTGACCTTTGGGCCTTCCCAGCACAGATCAGTGAAACAGGTCTGCAGGAGACACTGTCATGGGCTCGTGGCTGCCAGTGGGACTTGTGGGAGGCATTATTATGGGTTCTAGGTCTTCAGTTGGACTCGTGTAGGACATTATTGTGGGATCCAGAACCTCAGCTGGATTCTTTGGTCTTTAGTGTATGGACAGATTTCCTACATTCCCTTTGGATCCCTCTATGATCCTTTGGGTGGCTGTTTTAAATAATCTTATATAAAATTAAGATGTATCCTATATTGTACTGTTCCCCTTGCAAAACCCCAAACTATGACAAGGACCAAGAAGTTGATCTGACACCAGCCAGTAGGGTGTGTCAAAAATAAGTATAAATAAAGGAAACCCAACAGGGTGCAAAAGCAATTCAGTTGATTAATCTTGATGTTCAACATCTGTTATGAGGGCAACAAAGAATCACAACATCTGTTCCTGGTGGTTTTCAGGTGTTCTTGATCTAGAACATCAAGGAACTGTGTCTGCCCGGAGACAACTCTTACTATGCTTAGGGGTGGGAAGGGTACATAGAGTGTGTGCTTCCCACAGCCCTGAACTCATTCCTCAGTGTATGTGCTCACACGCATGTATACATGGGCAGACACAAACAAAATTTATGACTCTTTATGGAAATAGGAGCCCAGCTGCCATCAGAATAACCAATCCTAATGTCAGTCTACACAGAAAAGAAAATGCCGAGATGGCTCATGTGCACATTGTATTTGTACTTAAAAACCCTAAAAACAGCCAGTGAATACATACACAAAAGTAACAAATCAAAGAGAGAAGACTCTAAGATCAAGATGTAATATTTTAACAGACCTAGGAATATTTTCCTAGACTCAAGAAACCTGAATTCACGAATTGACCTCAAGTTCCCCTGGGAGTCAGGTCCCTGAAAGGAAAGCTCCATTTAAACCACATAAAACCATTTTATTAGCTTTGACGTCCTTTACAGCCATCACCCAAGTGTGATGATTGATTCTAACTCCTCTGAAGGCTGCCACCATGCCTCACATTTTATCTTATTTTTTATTTTGGCCTCACATTTTAATATTAAAAATTATTACTTTTTAAAGACTATGGCCTGATGTTTGCAAAAATCCTCAGGAAGTTCCCAAATAACCTAGGATTCGTGAAATTCCTCAAGCCTTCTGAATCTTATGAGCTATAACTGTAGTCATTAGGCACTTAGAAACATTGTCAAGATAGTATATATTTAGGGCTGGCCAGAGAACTCAGCGGATAAAAGCACCTGCTTAGGTAGATAGGACCCAGGTTTGATCCCCACTGGGAGGTACCGGCCCAGCTCCTAGGGCAAGCTGAACATGTCAATTGAGACCGGGCATGGTGGCAAGCTCCTGCAATCCCAGAACTTGGGAGGCTGAAAAACAGGAGGACCACTCTGAGTCTGATCTGCGTAGTGAGATCCTGTAGGCCTTGCACTAAATACATTTTTTAAAAAGAGTAAATTTAATGTTTGTTGTGATGCAGGCATTATTTCCTCCATAAAATTTAATTTCTCTTCAAGTTTTATTTGATTTTTAAATTTATATTTCTTCTGAACTTCATAGGTCAAGAATAATCATATGATATTTTTGTCTTTTAATAAATTTGTTTTTAAAACTACAGCAGAAATTAAGAATTGTGCTGAGAAAAACACTATCGCCTGTTTGTTACAGTTACTGTCAACAACAAACTTCTACTAAGTACTTTATCACAGAAATAACACAAAGTTATAATTTTCTAAAAAAATGTCTAGACTTTGAACATGGCTATCAACAATTAAGAAAGAAAGAAATCCGTGAGAAAATTTTTTTTTATTTAGCAATATGGAAGATTGAAGCTCAACATTTTTTTGGAGAGGGTAGGACCCCATTAAGTTGCTAAGTTGTAAAACCTGAGTGTGAACTTGTGATCCTCCTGGCATGGTCTTCAAGCGTGCTGGGCTTACACACATGAGCATCCATGGCTGGCTACCATTTATTATTTTTATTAATTTTATTTATTTTAATTGGCATTTTTCTCTCAGAAGAACCCCAGTATTTTTTATTAGGCTATATTTCTAAGTTCTTAGAACATATCACATTTGATTACTGATATCTCCTTATTCATATTCTATTATTCAAAAAGCAGAAAGAAAAACAAAGCAAATGTTGACAAGATAAATGACTTGTCCAAAAAGAGAAAGTTAGAGACACATTAAACACTATCACTCAGAAATGTTAATAAATCTTGAGATTTATTAGTGTCATAAAATGTTCACTTCTTCCTATATCCACATTCCCTCCAGAGAGAGCAGTCAGGAGGTAGCTGCTCTTACCCTGCTTTTGAAAGTCTACGTACTCGCCATTCGGATTCCCCTTTCTTCCCTGGCTATTAAAAATTGGTACCTGCAAATGGGCCATGAGAAGATGCCAACAGGCTCAAAATTAAAGGAAAATCCTAAAGGACCAGTTTCCGTCCATTCCCATCCCTTTCCACCAGAATGGAAAAATAAAAATAAAAACGGGCTCGCAAGCACCCAGCTCTGGCGGTGGAACTGTTTGATTGCCTAAGCCGGGCGGTCAGACAATAGGACCAGAAAGAATGGCTGCTTCCTTCCTTCCTGTTGAGTGTTCTGCCTGAGTGAGCAAACTCAATAGCACTTTGCCTCACAGCAGCGCTAGGCACTAGCATGAGGGAAAATCAACAAAGAGCCATTCTAGGGCATTTCCAACCCCACCTAAGCCAAGCTCTGAGTGGAGGACCAGGGAACTGGAGGGCCAGAGGTGGGCGCTCCCGGGAGGATGTGCATGAAAATGCATAAGTATCCAAGTATTGTATTTATTAATGACCACTATTTATGCTGCTCCATGTAATTGAAATTAACCCAATTAGCTCTTACGATTTTCTCATCTACAATTCTCTGAAATGCTTCAAAATGTCCTTAAAAACTTGGCTATTTAATCATGACAATAAAGTCAAAATTCTTATCCATAGTCATGGCATTAACTTTAGAATCACCTTAAATGCTTTTCCAATAAATCGTCCATCTTTCCCCACTACCGACTTTTAGATCTGTAGGGAAGATGCAATAATTTGGTAAATCTGGCAGTTAAGAGCAGGAAGTAGAGAAAATGTAAAAGTAGACATTAAATATATAATTAAAAAGATATAATTTTGTACTATTGGCAGAAGCATGTATGCATGTATGTACAGAATATAATTTCAATTATGTGGAAAATTACCTTTCATTTATCACTGCTGATTTTCTTATACATGTTTCCAAGATTCTGTCTGTCTCTCTGTCTCTTTCTCTCTCTCTCTCTTTCTTTCTCTCTTTCTTTCTTTCTGAAACAGAGTCTCACAATATAGTTCCTATTAGCTTTTAACTTTATGTAGCCTGGATTTGAACTCATGGTGATCCTCCTGCCTCAGCCTCCCCAGTGCTGGGATTACAGGTGTGCACTGCCACACTTGGCTTCAAAGTTTTCTACTTCCTACTTGCCTGATAATTTGGTAAACATATTTAGGCTATAAACATTCAAAAAAATGTATCTATTAACTGGTAGTCAAAAACTTGCTTGACGGAATGATGCATTATTTGTTTTTCCCATTATATGTGGAGCATACTTAAAACAAAATGCGCAGGCCTAATACTTTTCTGTGGGAGAGTCTGAAGGGGGTCCACAGTGTACTTCTTAGCACTTATGAATATAATGATGTCACTCAGCAGTTGTGCTAGGTCAGTGTGGCACCACAGTCCTTAAAAACGGTAGATTACCCAAGTGGACTGAAGTTAGTCACACAATACCTTAGAAATCAAAGGACTTTCTCCAGGTGTGGTCCAACAGAAACAGAGAAAGATTCAAAGCATTCAACAAAACAAACAACAACAACAAAAACCTTAGCCGCCATTGTTAGCTTGAACATGAAGGGTTTGGGAAAAGAAATGTATGTGAAGCTGGGGTGGTGGCACAGGCCATAATCCCAGCACTCAGGAGGCTGAGACAGGAGGATTGTTGTGAGTTCTAGACCAGCCTGAGCTACAAAGTGAGTTTAAGGCCAGCCTGAACTGCATAGTGAGACCCTGTCTCAAAAAGACAAAAAAAAAAAAAAAAAAAAAAAAAAAAAAAAAAAAAAAAAAAAAAAGAAAGAAAGAAAGAAAGAAAGAAATGTGTGTAGTCTAAAATTGCTCAGGGTGACTCTCAATTGTACCCAACAAAGAAACAGACACCTCAGTCCCACAGCTTTATGGCACAGGACTCTACCAAGAACCTAGATGAACTTGGACGGATATTCAGGTAAGAGTGCAGCCGAGAAAATAACTGATTTCAGCCCTGCGTGAGCCTCAGCACAGAGTAAAGCTGATCCTACCCATATTTCCATTCTAGAGTAGTAACATTAAATAGATATTAAGTCACAAGATTTGTGGAAATTTGTTGTGGTAATAATAAAAAGATTAACTTCCTCCTTTGCCTTCACTGTACTGAATTTTCTCAATGCCGACTACAGTCTTATGAATATGACAATGTATTTTTGTCACCTGTCATTGTTGACTTGGTGGTATAGTTTCTGCTACCATGATGTCCATGTTTGAGTATTTCTGGCAGGAAACAGTATGTTTGTATACTTAGATGCTTCTACAACAGTCTGTGGCATCCAACATTATTACAAAAGCATTAAAGACTGTTGCTATCATAATTTTTTTTAATGTATTTAGTAGAAGGTCTACAGAGTCTCGCTACACAGACCATCTTGCAGTGATTCTCCTGTTTTCAGCCTCCAAAGTACTGGGATTGCAGGAGTACACCAATACAACCAGTCTCCATCGTCCTCTCAGCCTGCCCTGGGGGCAGGGCTGGAACAGCACGCCGGGGATAAAACCCTGGCCCCTGCAGTTTGCCTAAACAGGTGCTTTAATCTGACCAGACTTCATCACGATATTTTTTAATTCCTTTTTTCAGGGACTTTCAGGAAGCTGGCAAAAAAGTGAAGAGCAGGGAAGCAGCCTCTTCGAGATTTAGTGTCCAGACACTGGGATTTACTAACATGAGGAAGAAAAGAATGGGACAAGTGATTCTGAGGGACCTAGCAAGAATCTAAGTGAGAAAGGAAGTCTATCAGGAGAGCAAACAGAGACCTGCGCGCAGAAGGAGGTGGCAAGCGCCGCCTCCCAGAGCCGGGCCTCACTGCACAGAGCAGCACTTCCATCCTGTGGATGCGTTGCAACTCCTGGCACCCCCATGGATGTCCGCAGAGAAGCACTCCAGCGGATGCAGCAGCGGGGCAGCCCACTGCATCGTGAGGTGTTCACACTCAGACGTCCTTCAGGACACAGAGGATGATTGGCCATGACTGAGGAGCTCGGATCCGCTGCAGCTGCAGGCTGACTCTATTGGCCTCCAGTGTCAGACTGAGGTGGACCCGAGCTCAGGCCAGCAAGAGGTCAAGGAGCCAAGGGCAAGCTGGCAGGGAAGGAGCAGACAGAGTACAGCAGCTGAACGAATCAGGGTTGGGTCGCATCAGGTTCTAGTCTCCAGAAACTAGTCTGAAGGACAGCGGAAGTAAAGGCACAGGCTTGCTAAGGCTGTGCTCTGCTCCAACAGAAATCTGCAGGTGAGCCCGCTGGACTCAACACAGGCATGAGCTCCGTCTGCCTGTATAGGATAGACATGACCAGAAGGGGACATTGTGTTCTTTTTCTTCCTTTCTTTTCTTACTTATGTTTTGCTTTTGCATCAGTTTGTTTTTTCTTTTTGTTTTTACTTGAGTTTGCTTTTGTATTGCTTCTTCTGCACTGTTCTTATTTTTATGAGTTATGAACACTGTCTCTAGGATTTGGTATTATTCTTTGTTTATTCTTTCAATACAGGGTCTTACTGTGCAGTTCAAATTCGTAGTGATCCTCCTACCTCAGCCTCCCCAGCACTTAGATTACAGGCATGTGCCACCAGGCCCAGTTTCAGGGCTGGCACGGCACTCCTAGAGTTCCTGAGCTGACACAGCATGTAGTGCTAGGCACTGAACTTGATTGAGACTTTATGCTTGCCAGGCAGGTGCTTACACTGCTGAGCTATCTCCCCAGCCTTATTCTGTGATTTTTATTTATTCCTACTCTTCCCTCCTGTCATCCTCAGCACTTGCCCAAAGTTGAAGTTATCTTCCTTTGTCTGCCAGCCTTGCTCCTAATCTCTTACCTTCTTTTATTGCTTTATTTTTCCCCAAAACCCCTTTTGAATTTTCTTCCTGAGGGTAAGAAAATTCAGTATATTAAAGACAAATTTCCTGTATAAAATTTTCTGTTTTGTTTTGGAATTTGTTATCACTTCTTAGTCTTTTGGCAAAGATCAATTATTTTAGATTTTGTTAAATAAACACAAATACAGTTCATACAGTTAAATTAATAGTTACCACACTTTCTTATTCTCTAGGCTGTGTTTGATGCTATTGTTACTGCTGATTATAGTACTTTAGCTAAAGTAATATGATTTTCTAATAGATGTTCTTCCTGTTATGTCAAGATTAAGAGTAACTAAGGGTCATAAAGAATGTTATAGGACATTGCTAAAGAACCAGGGGCTAGACCAAATGGGCAGCAATTCCGCATCCCCAGTAAGTTGAAGAAGTAGGATCTTGCAACAGACTCAAAACCCAAAAGCCACAACTCTGAGTAGTCCTTTCCTATGGGTTCTAAATACTAGCAATGAAGCTAATAGCCATAATAAATTTATCAGTATCAACCCAGAAGTCAAACTAAAAAAAATATATAAAAAATGAGAAGACACTTCAGCAAGATGCAACTCTAGCTACACTTCTAGCTCACCAAAGGCAAACCTAGGGAACAGTGATGTGGAATAATTTGACAGCCTTCCTGGACCAGGGCTAAAGCTCAGCCGCACAATGCCTGCCTCATAACCAAAAGGCTCTGAGTTCAATCCCTGGTACAAAAAAAAGAAAAGAAGTCACTGACCTGGACTCTCTGAAGTGGTAACAATAGAAGTAACAAAGAAAATGAATAAGGCTATAGATAAAACCAAATCAGAAATAATGTCTCAGATAAATATAGAGATTGTGACTATAATGTAGTTAATGACATTAGAGCAAATGCAGGTAAAAACTAGAGGATCTCAGGAAAATGATAGAAGCCATGAACATCCAACATAGGGAGGAAAGGAATCTATGACACAGATTCAAACAGATCCAGGAAAATTAAAAGTTCCATGTAAAGTACACACAGTGAGGGCTGACCAAATAGTTTAGAGGATTAAAGGGCCTGCTGAGGTAGACACAGTGACTGGGGTTTGATCCCCAGCATGCCATGCCAGCCCTGCCCCCGGGGTGCTCTGAGATGGTGACTGAGACTGCATGCAGTGGCACACACTTACGATCCCAGCTTTTGGGAAGTTGAGTGCAGACAGATCACTACTAGTCCAATCTAGAGACCTGTAGACCCTATAGACCATGGACTAAAATACAAAAATAAATGATTAAATAAAGTACACACAGTGGAAGGACCCATGTGAGGCAAGAATATCAGTCTAGAAGACAGAAAGGATTGTGGCTAGCAATCATGAAAGAGCAAATTATGGTTTGGTCCATGAAAAATCAATTCAACAGCTGCTAGATGATTCAAAGTCGGATGGTATAAGATTGATTGGAATCAATGAAACAGCAGGATCTAGCACAAGCAGCATAACAAACTTTTTCATAGAAATGATGGCAGAAAAACTCCCAAGTTTGGAAAAAGAATACAGATCAGTGAGGCATATAGAACTCCATTTAGCTATGATCAAAACAAATCTATACCAAGGAATATAATCCCCAAGATTCCAGAAATTCAACATAAGAACAGAGTATTAAAATCCATTAGAAAAAAATAAACTGCCTATAAAGAGTATGGACAGTAATCTTATAGATTCCTATAAAGGAAAGTCTCATAATCACATCAAGCTTCTCAACACAAACTCTGAAGTCAAGGAGAACTTGGAGTGAAGTATTTGAAGCCCTGAAAGAAAATAACATCCAAGATTAAGATACCATGCAAAACTATCTTTCAAAATTGGTAGAGAGGGGCCAGGAGATGGCTCAGGGGAATAAGCGCTTCCCTGGCAAGTGCAAGGGCCTGAGTTCAATTGCTGGTTCTGTCAAAAAAAAAAAAATGCAATCAGGCATGGTGGCACACTCAGGAGGCTGCGACAAGAGGATCATTGTGAGTTCGAGCCCAACATAGGCTACAAAGTGAGCTTAAGCCAGCCTGAGCTGAATAGTGAGACCCTATCTCAAAAAGGCAGACAGAAAGAAAGAAAAAGAAAGAAAAGAAAAAAAAAAAATTGGTAGAGAGTGACTGGGCATGGTGACGTGTGCCTGTAATCCCAGCTCTTGGGAGGCTGTAAATGGGCGGATCACTATGAGTCCAGTCAAGTAGTGAGACCCTGAACACCCTGTAGACCCTTCCCTAAAATACAAAATAAATAAATAGGTGGGAAAAAAAATTGGTAGAGAAATAAGGCACTTTCATGATAGAGAGCACCCGAAGTAATTCAAGACTCCCAAGCCAGCCCAAAATGTTCAGAAGGACTGCTAGAAAGAGAGACAAGTACTACAAATCCATCAACACCAAAACAATGAACCCAGAGCCAGGAAGATGGCTTAGTGGAATAAGTGCTTCCCTGGCAAGTGCAAGGGCCTGAGTTCAATCCCTGGTTCCACCAAAAAAAAAAAAAAAAAAAAGAAAATTAACCCCACATGCAAGACAAGCAACTAAACAGAAGGGAGTGATAGGATCCAACAACAAGAAAATAACAGACAAGGACAAATCAATACATTCCAGGCATAACCATCAATGTGAATTATTTCACTTCACCAACCAAAAGAAACACACTGGCAGAATGGAACTAGACCCAGCACTATGTAGCATAAAAAGAAACACATTTAATTCAAAAGGAATGCAATACTCCATGTAAAAGGACTCAGAGAAAAGTAAGTGTAGCTATTCTATTTCCAGACAAGGTGGAATTCAAGCCAACACTGACTAAACAAGATTCAGAATACCACTACTTCTACTACTACTACTACATCCTTGTAAAAGGAAAATTCCAAGAGAAAGCAATGACAATGACAAATACATATGCTCTAAATACCAAAATACTTAACTATATAAAATAAAAATTAATGAGTATAAAAAACAAAATAAATGTTAATATAATTATAACAGGGACCTCAATATCCTGCTGTCTCAAATAGACACATCAACTAGAGATAAAATCAACAAAGAGACAACAGAAATGAACCAAATTTGTGAACAAAAGCACTCAATAGATGTCCACAGAGTGTTTTACCCCACAACATCAGAATGCACATTCTTCTCAGTTGTGCATGAGACATTCTCCAAAATAGAGCACATATTAGTTCACAGAATATGCTTCACTAAATACAAAGTAACTGAAATTATCCCAAGCATATCAGCAGATAATAGTGCAAAGAAATTCAACATCAATGGCAAAAGAAACCACAAAAGCTTCATGAAAATTAAATACCTTCCGAATACACAATGGGTCACAGATAAAATTAAAGAACTCAGAAATTATCTACAAGTAAATGATAAAGCAAATACAACATAACAGAACTTGTGGCACACAATGAAAGCAATCCTAAGAGGGAAATTTACAGCAGTGAATTGTTATACCAAAATAATGGAGCTCAAATAAATTAATGTTGAACTCAAATTTTTTAGAAAAAGAAAGCAAAGCAAATCAAGCACAAAGTTCATGTGAGGGAAGAAAGACCAGAGCAAAATTTAATTCAATGGATATTAAGAAAACAATAAAAAGAAACAATAAATAAAAAGGTACTTCTTTGAAAGATTCAATAAAATTGACATTTAGCCAAACTTATCAAAAAAAAAAGGAATGAAAAGGGTGAAATCACACAAATCCTGTAGAAATTCAGAAGATCATCAGTACATATTTCATAAAGCTATATATTTTTTCATCCTTTATTTTTTTTCAAATCAAATTAGGAGAACAGTTATTATACTTAATACACTGCATATTGTTGTCTTAGTGATTATTCATAGTACAAGATGCAGACATGATATCCTGTCTAAGTACTATTAGTATAAATCTTTCTTCTCATTGAATTAAGAGAAAGTAGCTGTATATCTATCTTATTTCGAGTATACAAATACAAAATGGTCATTCATTTCTATCCAAATTTTTTGGTTCATTTTGTCAGAGAAGGGCTTTCCATGTCATTTGAATATTGAGGTGCATGCATTCAGCAAAATATCCCAATATAGTCCAGCAGTCCCTAATAGTAGAGGGATTTCTGTAAGACTGGAAATGTCAGAAGTTGTTGACCTGAGTATTTTATAGCTTAGCATATTAATATGGCTTTACTTTTTATACTTTGTTTTCATACTTTTCTGCTGATGGTTAAGACCTAGATAGAGCAAGACCTATACAACAAGAAACGTAGCTTTTGTCTCTTCAAGGTTAGTCAAACCCCCTCAGGATTTATCCTGAGACCTTGTACCACAGTTTGTAGATCCTTTGTCAATGTCACCCATGTGGATGAGTCATGGCCATTGCTTGACCAGTTTGCTCTCTGTGAAAGCCTGAGAAAATGTTTTCTCTCCATGTGACTCTTCTTAGGCACACTCTACATCATGATCACTTTCCTCTGTGGCCCCATAATCTCCTTGATCAGAAAATTTGAGACACAACTGGGTTACATGATGTTACAGTACAGGTTCTCCTAGGTCCTGAGTCTTCACTGACCTTGAAAGGTTAGGTCCAAAAATGTTGGCCTGCTCACCTTGCAGCCTTCCTTTTTCTCTAATATTTTCTCTGCAAATTTAGCTTGTTAACCCTTCAGAAGAGAACTTATTGTCATTACCCTACAACCTAGGCTGTTGAGCTTAACTTCATTATCTGTCTGAATATCAAACATCTTAGGCATAACATGGAAGACATATTTTTCATCAAGAATTGATATGTTTACCTCTAACTCCCTACAGAATATGAAAAAAATTAAAATATAGTTTTAAAAATAGGCATAAACAACTACATATTTTTGCACAGAAGTTTAGAAATCTAACCATATGCAGCATTGTAGCAGGACAGTCCCATAACATCCCTTTTCCTATCTTGCCTTCACTCATCACTCCCTTCCTTTTTATTTTTATTTATTTACTTATTCATTTTTATTCTTTTGTCTTTTTGAGACAGAGTCTCACTATACAGTTCAGGCTGGCCTTAAGCTCACTTTGTAGCTCAGGCTGATCTCGAACTCAGCAATCCTCCTGCCTCAGCCTCCGGAGTGCTGGGATTACAGGCCTGCACCACCACACCCGGCTTCTCCTTTCCTTTTTAAAGAAACATCTACCCAAGAGACAGCACAGCAGCAGTCAGTGTGTCATGACAAGCAGCACATATTCAGAGGACCAAGTGACAGGCACTCCAAGCATGACCCTACTATTACACATTGCCATCTTCAGTGCCGTTGCTTAGTTCACAGGAATCAGCATATATAGTTAGTCAGGGTGAGGATCCTTTCAATTAGCTGCTAGCCTGGAAAACCTTCTGAAGATTCTCAGGATCATTGCCTTGCCCTTCTTTACATATAAATGCATGGCTTTGTCCCTGTCATGTTTCCTAGCTTTTTTCCTTGCTCTCTCTTCATTGTCTAATCCTCCGGTTCTCATTTTCCTTTTAATTGTGTTATACCTTTCTATTTGTATTTCTTCTTCTAAAAACCTATATTCTAATGTTATAGAAAACACAGACAAAATGGACAGATTCCTGGATAAATGTGAATTACCAAAGCTGAAAAACAAGAAGATATAAAAATTCTAAATAATTCAGTATCAGTAAATAAAACTGAACCTGTATTTAAAAATCTACCAACAGAAAAAAGCCCAGGACCTGACAGATTCACTGCTAAAAATTCTGTAAGAAATTTAAAGAAGAACTAATGTTACTACTTCTCAAACTTGTTTGTTTTCTTTTTGTACTGAGTATCAAACTCAGGACACTGCATTTGCCAGGTGCGTTCTGTGCCACTGAGTTATATCCCAGGCTCAAACTGTTTTCTAAAATTTACAGGAAGTAACACTCCATCCTAAGTTCATTTCTGGAAGCAAGCATTATTCTGATACCAAAACCAGAGAAAGACCCAACCAAAAAAGAGAACTATAGGCCAATCTCCCTAATAAACCCAGGCAAAACGATCCTTACTAGGAAAACACAGTGTAGGCAAACAGAATGCAGCCAATCATCAAGATGGTCATACACCATGACAAAGTAGAATTCACCCCAGGTATACAGCCATGGTTCAACATACACAAATCAGTAACATTGTACATCACATTAACAGATCAAAGAACAAAATCACATGATGACCTCAAAAGATGCAGAAAACATGTTTAATAAAACCCAACACCCATTCATGATTAAAAAAACATAGAAAATTGGAATATATGGACCTTATTTCAATCTGATAAAAGCCATCTATGAAAAAGCAATAGCCAGGGTCATATTAAATGGGCAAGTACTGCAAGCTTTCACTTTAAAATTAAGAACAAGCTAAGGATGTTCACTACAACCATTTCTGTTCAGTGTAGTTCTGGAACTATTAACCAGAGTAATTACACAAAAGAAAGAAATAAGAATATGAAAGGAAGAACTTTAAGTTATCATTATTTATGGTTGATATTGATATTCTACATACAAGACTTCAAAAGCTCCACTGAAAGACTTGTAGATTTAATATCTAAATTTAGCTTTGTAAGAAAAATTAAATAAATACAGGGCCTAAGAGATATCCCAGAGGCATAAGCACCTAATTGGAAAGCACAAGGATCCAAGTTCAATCCCTCACCTCACATGCTGTGTGGTGTTGGCCCAGATCCCCAGGAATGCCATCTGGGCCTGGGACAGGGACATTTACCATGAGCCCTGGGAATCTGGCACAGTGGCCCACACCTGTAATCCCAGCACTCTGGAGGTAGAGCCAGAAGGATCTTTGCAAGTTTGAGACCAGTCTAGGGGCCACAAAAGTGAGTACAAGCTCAGCTCAAATGGCATAGTGAGATCCTGTCTGAATAAATAAATACTTAAATAAAGAAATAAATAAGTTTTTAAAAATAAATTTAATCACATATTAGGATACAAAGTCAATTCTCAAAAATCTGTAGCATTTCTATACATAAACAAATATCCAGATTATAAGAGAATAAATGCCTTGACCCAAGGACCCATGATAGAACAATTTAGAAAAAAAAAAAAATCTAAGTCTTTTTCTTTCTGGTCTTTAATGTACAGAGTGTCTCTGTTCAGCTTAGACTCATAATGATCCTCCTGTCTCAGCCTCCCTGATGCTGGCACTGCTGGTGTGCACCACTATTCTTGGTTTCTGTAGCCTGCTCAGTGCTTGGGGTTCCAGGGCCAGCATGGTATGAGATGCTGGGGGTAGAAACCCAGTCCAGCAGGTGCTTAGACCGCTGAGCTGTCTCCTCAGCCACAAAATGTTCTTTACGATGAAGCATTGTTGGTACCCTCGCAGGCAGTATCACAGATGTCGTATAAAACTGAATCTTCCAAAAGACGGATGGTATTGAGGCTCTCTTGGGAGAATTAAAGGGAAATATGAACCTGTGCTTAGTTTGCCACTGGAGAAAATGCACTAAGAATATACAGTAATGGTAAAATAATAAAATATCTTTCCATATATTAAAAAATAAATAAAATATACCAATAAAAATATATTATCCTTTTGATGAATTTGAACCATAACATATTCTGTATTCAAAATCGAACTTCACAGCCATGAGTATAATTATGAGTGATTTAAAAACTTCATTTGGTATATGAAAACTCCATCTCTGTATGTACTCTGCTTTAGTCATTTACATATGAGCTAATTAAATCCTGTGTTTGGCCCACTAAAAATAACTAAGGAAAATAACCTTCCATAAGTAACAATAAAGTTTCCTAATTGACAGAATATGTGGAATCCTTTTTATTTAAACTTTATAGTGTACCTTTAAGCAGGCATGACCACTATAGGCTTTTCACAAGGAAGCTAAAGCACATTACAGGCTTCACCCAAATTAACGTAGCTGGAGCTTGGATTAGGGCCAAATCAGCTTGACGAAAGAGTCCCTGGGTCTTTTTACTTTCAGCAGTATAAAATACAACATAGGGCTGAGGATGTAGTTTCTTGGTGGAGTGCTTGCATAGCATGCATGTGGCTCTTGGTTCTAGGACCACAAAATAAATAGCCTGACAAGTGGTGACACATGGTTGTAACTCCAGGTACTGGGGAAACCAAGACAAGAGAATCACAAGTCCTAGGGCATCCTGGGTAATTTTGCAAGGTCCTGTCTTAAATTACTTTTTAAAATGTTCTGATGATATAGCTGAGTTAGTATGCATGGGGCACCAGGTACAACTCCTAACAGCAGTAAAAATAAAATACAAATTTTAAAGAATAAGATTTCTTTTTTAATGTGTTTAGTACAGGGTCTACAGGGTCTTATTACAAAGATCAGACTCATAGTGATCCTCCTGTTTTTTTAGCCTCCCAAGAGCTGGGATTATAGGCACACACCACAATGCCCAGTCTCATTTGCCATCTAGGCATATGCCAGGGACGGAGTCAGAACAGCAGACCTGGAATAGAACCCTGGTCCCTGTGTCTGCCTAAGCAGGCACTTTAATCCACTAAGCTGTCTGGCTGACCCTAAGATCTTACTTTAGAGAGTGTTTTGTTTTGTTTTTGTGGTCCAGGAGAATGAACTCAGGACCTTGTGCTTGACAGACAGGCAGTTATGCCGTTGAGCTATTAGTGGCATGTGGAGCTGGGGATTGAACCTTGGTCCCCTGTGCCTGATTAAGCTTGCCAAAGCAGGAACTTTAAACGACTGAGCTATCATGCAAGACCCCAGAATTTTCCAGTAAAGAATATACATTATTTATTTGTTCTTTTCTTCAGCCGTTTGAGTGATTTAGTTGAGTTTGTATTGCTATAATGGAGTAATACAGACTGATGATTTATAAAGAACAGAAAGACCAGGTGTAATGGAGCACACCTATAATTCTAGCACTTGAGAGGCTGAGGCAGGAGGATCACTGTAAGTTCAAGGCCAACCTGGGTTACAAGGTGAGCTCAATGCCCATCTGAACTGCACAATGAAACCCTATCTCAAAAACAAAGCAACAACAAAAAATCAATAAGAAAAACAAACTTGTTATTGTTCTAGAGTTGGGAAGCTTACAGCAAGGTCCTGGCATCTTGCAAGGGCCTCTCCAGTGTCATCCCATGGTAGCAGGGAGAGGCAATAGTGCATGTGCAAGGAGAGGGGTAGCACTCGCCTTTATAACGAGCTCACTCTTTGGATAAGGAGCCCATTCCTGTCATGATAATGATAATAATCTATTCATAAGAGGGCAGCGGTCATGACCTCTGAAAGATTCCATCTCTAAACACATGAACAATATAAGCATTGAAGCTAAGAGGTTACCAAGCATGGTACATGCTTGTAATCTCAGCATTAAGAAGGCTGCGGCAGGAGGATCATTACAGGTTCAAGACTGGTTTGGGGTGCCAGGGAGATGGCTCAGTAGAATAAGCACTTGCCTGGAAAGTGCAAGGGCTGAGTTCAATCCCCAGTTCTGCCAAAAAAAAAAAAGAAAAGAAAAAAAAAGAAAGACCAGCTTGGACTACAAAGTGAACTCAATGCCAACCTGAGCTTCATAGCATGACCCTGTCTTAAAAAGCCAAAAAAAATTTACAGAAATAAAGTTAAAAAGTTAATTTTAACATGCTATCATTATGTAACCTTTCAGCCTCACTCAAATTTTGTATTTTTATAAGAAAGATAACCAGTCAAAATCATACAAGGCTTGTAAACATTAAGTCTCTTTAATGTCCCTCTTTTCATAGTAGTTTCTTGGTTTATACTTAATTTTCAGAATTTTGCATTTTAAGAGTATGTGCCAGTTGTTTTATAGAACACTCCTTGTTATAACTTACATCTAAAATGTCCCCCAAAGTCTCATGTAGTCAGGGGTTGGCAGTGACTGAATGACAGTGGTCTTGTGTTCACCAGTGCAGTAGCTCACTGGTGAGTTCATAATTGAGCATTCTATCAGTGGGGACAGTCAGAGGCTGTGTGTCACTGGAGGCCCGCCTTTAGACTCTCTCCTCCTTCTTCTCCTCCTCCTGTCCCTCCTCCTTTGTCTCCTTTTTTTCCTCATCCTTCTCCTCTGTCTGTAGTTGTTCCTATTTTTACTGGCTCCTGGCTCCTGTGGGGTGAGCTGCTTTCTTCTATCAAGCCCTTCTGGCTTCTCTGAAGCTGAGTCTGCTTTGAAGCCAACTCACAGTGGACTGAACCCTTTAGAACCTTGAGCCAAATGAACCTCTCCTTCCAGTAGTGCATGTCAGATGTTTGGTCCCAGTGGCAGGAAAGCTGGTCAGTATATCCCTTGATTTCAATTTTGCCATTGTTTCCTCTGGATTAAACGTAAGCTATTCATCTTTAACAAACATTTAACAAATAACATACTGTTCTCATTGCATCATCTAACCTGGTATGTAGAGGTGTTCACTTTACTCTCTTAAGATATTTATTACCATGATTCCTTCTATAAATTTATTTTTGTTTCTTTCTAATTAAAATTTTAGGGGCCTAGGGAAGTACCTTGGTAGTCTAAGCACCTGCCTGGCAAGTCCAAGGTTCCTGGTACCACCTGCCATTCTGGCTCTGGAACACCACATGCACCGTCCCAGCCACAGAAACCAGGCATGGTGGCACACACCTGTCATCCCAGCCTTGGAGAAGCTGAGGCAGGAGGATCATTCCAAGTCCAAGCTATGTAGTAAAAGCCTGTACCAAATGAAGAAGTAATAGACAGATTTTTTAAAAATAAAATTTCAGAAATTATTTAAACATAAAAGGGACAACCGGATCACCCCCCCCCCCTTTTCCCTCTCTTGGACAGGAGCCTTCTTTCCCTCAATAAATATATTCTGCTCATAAAAAATAAATAAATAAATAAACATAAAATATCTTGCTCTTCATTAAACTTTCAGATTTTTGTAGTTACTAAATCATATCAGTACCATAGATTTCTATTTTATTCAATAATTTATATTCCAATATACTCATGTTTGATATGTATTTCTCTTTTGCCCAGTGAGAGCACATCTATGCTAGCCTCTGTGACTACTAGACAGGTTCACGTATTGTTTTATGTTTGGCTTTGAGACACATTTATTTTCCTACATCACCAACTATGGATCATCCCATGATATGGGTGAGGAATTCTAATATCTTCTAAGACCAACAGAGCATTGTTAGATGACTACATCATACTGTGAGAAACCTGAGCCATAATCACAATATTAGGGTCTCCTCCTTGGTTTCCACAGAAGCCCTCCTACAAATACATTAGTTTTTTCTATTACCTTCTTATGCTCTTGTAACTCTTTCCTGGAGCAAGTCTTGTAATCAACAATTTCTTCAAAGTTCTCTGTTCCTTTGTGTAGACAATGACTATTTATTTATTTTTAACTCTTTGCAAAGCTTTATTCCAGAGTGGTTCGGTCCTTCTTGGCAGCTGCCTTCCTCATGGTGGCCAGCACATTGCTCAGCAACTCAGGCTTCCTATTGGCTAGATGTGTGTTCCCACCCTCTTCTTGATGAACTTGAGAGTTAGTTTGTCCTTGGAGACTTTGAGCAGCTCCATGGTGCACTGCACCTCCAGGTTCATGTCCATACGAACTTGGTGTGTTTGGTGAGCTGTCCACAATGGTTGCAGTGTGTTGGTTTGCTCACATTCCTAGTCACCTTGTGGCCTTTGTTGAGGCCCATGGACATGGGGTAGCATACGGCCACGGCTATGGTTCTTCAATGGTTGCTGTAGCTGAAGGACCGACAATGATTATTTGAAAGCCCACATGTAGGTGGTAGCTGTGTTCACTCCTGTGTGGTTGCTTCTCCAGTCTTCTAACAGAATAAGAGAATGTACAAGACTGATTCAAAATGATTACCTTTCATGGTAATTTTGACTTTGACGAGGAGTCAGAAGTATTATGGTGCCAGATCTGGTAAAGAAGGTGTGTGAGGCCCTACTGTTTTATACATATATGAGCTATCTCGCTGGCCCTCACTGTCTTATTTTTATGAGCATGCCTTTCTGTTGATGGCATTTGACTACAGCATCCACTGTAATTTTTAATCCCAGTTTACTACTCACTCACAGTCACAATCACAAGGTGAACATCCAGAACTGCTTCAGCAAGTGGCAAGAGTACTGGGATGAGTATCTGAAATGAGACGAGAACCTCTTGAGGAGAGTAATGCCCATATTCTTTCATCATCAAAATTGTTTAAAATTTAAACCTTAACTGTATATTTTAATCACCACTTGTATGTACATACACATTAGCATTTCATCTATTTTTATTTCTACTATTTTCATCTACATTGAAATGTGTGCATTAACAGTAACAATCCCAATCCAATAGCATAGAATTCATTATAAATTTTCTGCTTTCTCATTTGTAACTCCTTTCACAGAATACAGGAAGCTTTCTCATCTTGTCTGTATGTTTATGCACCTGACCAACCCTGCTGTATGCAACTAATCTTTCCTCAGCCTTTCCTCACATTGGCTGCGTGTGAACTACCTGCAGGTCCTCCACTCTGCAACACCATCAGGCTTCTTCTCCAAACAATCAACCTTATCCTTTGCCCTGAACAGGGACCCTTCCCCCATTGCATAGGTGCTCTCAGCTGGCCAGGCTGGCATGCACACCTGAGAAGAGTCCACCCCATGTATATGTAGCTGCTGGGCTCTGTGCTAGGGCTGCATAGTGAGGCATGAAGCTTTTAAGAAGTACATTATTAGGATCCTCAGTCATGAACATAAAGGAAGAATTTAGTTTCAGCCTCATGGAACTAAGAATTATCGAAAAGAACTCTCACCCAGTATCCATTTCTCTTTTGCCCTTGCACCTTCTACTACATGAGAGCCAACATAGAACAGAGAGCAGCCCTCAGCTGACAGCAAAACCTTGAAACTGGGGAAAACAATTTTTTGTTCTTTTATTTTATTGTCTTTTTGAGACAGGGTTTTTCTATTTAGTTCAGGCTGGCCTCAAACTCACAGCAATCCTCCTGCCTCAGCCTCCTGACTGCTGAGATTACATGTGTGCACCACCACTCTCAGCCTAATTTTAGTCATCTAAAATTCACCCAACCTTGTGTATTTTGTTATTATAACATCACAAAATGGACTAAAGCTCTGAGTTTGGACTCCCACCTCTATTTTAGGCCTTATTCTCCCCTAGGAAACCTTCCTGAAACAAAGTATAGGTCTTAACTACTCAGAAGAGCAAGGAAAAGAATTAATGTACTATGTGTTGTCACAAAATGACTTCATTTGAAAATATGTGCACCTGGCATGAAGGACTCTTCTAGCTGCTCCTGAACCTATCTGCCAACAAAAACAGAAAATTCATGGATTTTAATCTTAATTTCTGGGGTACCCTAACACAAATAAATGAAACTAAAGAATTCTGTCCCTGGCTATTCTCTATTAGCCAGTCCTCTCTCTTGTCCAGGACATGATATCTTTTTCTTTGAATAACTTTATAGGCATCAGGCAGATTTATGCTTAATGAGCAAGAGAAATTCCATTTTATCCTTCACAGAATATGCAGAAGCGTTCACCCTTTTAGTCTCTTAGAAATGGCTCAGCGTCTACCAGCGTAAAGAACAGAAGCCTTTTATGATAAGCTGTGCTTGTACATAGAAAAGCACATTTTCTGAGACAGCCACCAACAGCATCAAATTAGCTGTTTATGCCACTTTGTGTGTTCAACTAATTTAGAAGTTTCAGAGACCACATCAGATTCATCTTTGCGTGTCTAGTACGTAAAACAAAATAGGCTCTTAAATTTTCAATGGATGATAGAATAACTGACTAAATGAGTGAGCAGCCAAAGCTGTAACATGAAACTTCTTCAACCTTCAGAGAACTGCAAATCTGGTAATAAAGGCTTCATAAATAAAATATTGGTGTATGTGTAAAGACTCACATATGTACAACCCCTTTTATCCTCCAACACATGCTGCTGTAAAAGATGGACATGCTCATAGTCCTCGTGAAGGAAGATGGGATGGCATGCATGTCATTATAATTCAAGGCCACTTCCTTGCCTTCATCTGAGATACTTGAGTCCAATCGTATCTGCAGCCCTGAGACAGTCTTCTCGCATGCCTTCCCGTGTTCCTTCTGCATCCCACATGTTGGAACACGTCAGAATCACCCCTAAGGCATGAAGCTACAAAGGAGACTAACACCACCACATCTTTGCTGTAATACATTTACACAAACAGTAATACAGAGAGCATTGTTAACCTTGGGGCTTAATGTATCAAAATCTGTCACTGTGTTGAATACATGCATGTAATTCAAGATCAAATGAACATATTTCTGTCTAGAATTTTAATATTGATAATACTACAAACTTCTGCTGAGGGACAGTGAGATAGCTCCGTGGACTAAACACCTGTTTAGGCAAGTGCAGGGACCTGGGTTCCATCCCTAGCACCACATGCCATGCTGGCCCCACCCTAGGGTGCCCTAAGCAGCCACTGACTCCAGGTATGGAGGCACATACCTGTAATCCCAGTGTTGAGGAGGCTGAAAACAGAAGGATCACCATGCATCTGAGCTGCCTAGTGAGACCCTGTACCAAATATATTTTTTAAAAAAAGTTCTGCTGATAACAGTAATGATTTGTATAAGCAGGGAATGCTTAAAAGGGACCTATTAACCAGCATTAGCATGAAGACTGAAAAAGAGGTTTTGCCTGAAAATGCAAAGTCCTGAGTTTGATACCTGATAGTCCTCCCAAAAAAGATGTGTGTGTCAGAGGGATTAATAGAGCTGAGCAAACAACAGAAAGAAACAACAAACTTGAATATAATATCATTGAAGCTACTCTGACAGGAACAGAAAGAAAAAAGAATGAAGAAAATTAAAGAGAACTTAAAAGACCTACAAATCACAATATAACACACAAACATGTGTATATAATGGGAATTCCAGAAGAAAGGGGCAGAATAAGCACCATGAACTCAGAGTTCATCATTTACAGTTAGGTAGATATACACACAACTTACTTTTGAGCAGAACTCATAGAGCCAGAAGACAGTGGAATGACATTGAAAGTAGTAGGAAAAAAATAAGCTATGAGAAATGATTTAAAAATAGAATAAAAGTTTAAATTAAAAAAAAAAATGTACAGTGAAAGCACACTGCCATTATCACCCTTAGAATGTTCCTTGCAGTTGCGGACACACTCAGCCATCATTGTTGCCATTATCTGGGTGCCATTTGTAATTTTTTCCCATCCCTTATTTTTCACGTCACAGTGATGTTGGAGAAGACCAGAAATCCTATAGTGCCAGATGCAGAAAAAAAGCCAGTGAAGACCTGCCATTATGTCTTTATTTGATAGAGATTGTCAGACGTATAAACTACTTCAGGTAGTGATAAAAAATGATAGGGCAAGTGTGTTCAAAGTGAGGGGTGGATTTTGAAGGAGATGAATTGCAAGATATTGTGGCAATAAAAACGTTTTATGTAAGGGTTTACTATATTTTTATGACACCTAGTATTTGCAACATATCAACTTTTACAGATTTTTGTTTTGGTTTTTAAATAAGGACTTGCTATGTAGTCCAGGCTGATCTGGAAGAAAATATGCAGCCCAGCTTGGCCTCAAAGCCACAGCAATCCTCCTGCCTCAGCACCCTGAGTTCTGGAATTACAGGCATGCACTGTCATACTCAGATGAATATATCAACTCTTATGTGAAAAGGCAGAATTGGAATAATAAGTATTTTTTTAAATTACACAGTTCTATGTTATATCACTTTTACATAAAGATTTAAAATAAAAGTACCTAAAAATAATATTTTATTCATATAAAGAGAGAATGGGACTAGAATACTATCAAACAAAATAGATTGCAAGTTATGGAGATATTGAAGGAGATAAGGAATGAAACCATAATAATAAAAGCTATAATACAGCAGCAAGAAGATGTGACAAGTATTTTCTAAAGTATATACTTAACAATAACAGCATACTATACGTGCAACAATACCTGACAGAAGTGATGGAAGAAATAAATACCTGAAGAATAATCACTGGAATCCTCAAAATCCTGTTTCAGCATGAATAGGCCAAACATAAATTAAAAACTGAAGGACTTAAATGTACTACTAGAACCTATAGGTCCTATTAGAACTTTCAAATGTATGGAATATTCCACTCATAAAAATTACTATATTACTTTTCTCAAGTGTACAAAGAATATTACCCAAGAAAAATAATATTTTAGCACAAAAATCAAGTTTACAAAATATTAAAAGATTCACATCATACAAAATAACCTTCCTAATCACAGTGAGTGGTACTACAGTTTGAAAACAGGACAGACTACGGGGGCAAACATGCTGGTTCTTTTGAAAACCAGTTTTTTCCAGCATCAGTTATTAAAGAGGCTGTCTTTTTTCTGGGGAGCATGTTTGACCCCTTCATCAAAGATAAGGTGGCTCAGTTTGTTTGCAGTTGCATCGTTGATTGATTTGTGTTTTTAATGAGCAGAATGTATTTGTTTATTTGGTGGAATATTGAACTCAGGCCCTCGCGCTTGCCAGGGAACCATCTCCCTGGCCCCATGCGGTTGCATCGTGATCTTTTAGTCTGTTTATTGATCTTCAGGTCTGTCTCTATGCTGGGGCTATGATGACTTTATCATAGTAGGTTTATAGCATAATTTCAGGTCAGGATTGGGATATCACCTGCCTTTTCTGTGTTTCCCAGGATTGTTTCTGACATTCTGGGTCTCTTCTGGTCCCAAATGAATTTGAGGAAAAATTCCTTTTTTTGCAGAAAGTTTGAAGAAAAATACCCAAGAGAGGAATAGCTGGCTTGAATGGGATTTCCAATCCCAGCTTCTAAGGAGTCTGTACACTGATTTCCATAATGGTTGTACCAATGTACACTAGAGGCCCCATGTGGGGGAGGGGGAAGAAGAGGGTGAGATTAAAAGGAAAGGAAGCGTGGAGGACGTGTTGTTGCTAAAAGAAGTGCTAGGAGTTTTGCAATCCGTCTCCACCGGGGTCTGAGTAAGAGGAGGAGGAGCCAGGAGAGGTTAGGAAAGGACGCAAGAGTTCCAGATGCCGATCTTTCAAACAGCTGTGCCGAATGGGCGGGGTCTAAACGGGCCACTCCACCTCCATGGGAAACCTCTGGGGCCTGTCCATCCGTGTAAGAGGTCTAAGAAGGATGCATCAGATATGTAGGCCCAATACACTTCTCCTTGAACCAAAGGAGTACCCAGAGAAGCTGCTATAAGACCAGGCATTGTAAAGAGAATATTACCAGGTGATTGAACCAAACCCTGGCAAGTTAACTGGGTGGCAAGCCTGGCACATGATCTGCTGCAGGCCTTCCCACGAAGGTGGAGGATGTGCTCTCAGGTTCTCTGAGGTCTCAGGAGAGAGCTTGATGTGTTGTGTAGATGGGTTGGACTCTGGCCATGGAACAGCCCTGATGGTTATAATATCCGTTGATTTTCTGTGGAAATATAAGGTCAGCTATAGCCCCAATGTAAAAGTGATGCCAGACCATTCCAAACACCTGTTTGGAAGTCACCCCAAGCCGTATTCAGAAAAGTTAAAATATATGGAGCAAAGTTTTGACTCTGTGTTTGCCCTTCTTTTTGTTCCCACCAACAATACAGAAGGGTTTTTACTGCACAACCTCTCCAGCACTTGTGGCCTTCTTGATGTTAGCCATTCTTTCTGGGATGAGATAGATCTCAAGTGTTGTTTTAATTTGCATTTCTCCAATTACCAAAGAATGTTGAACATTTTTTCATATATTTTCCTGCTATTTGCTATCTTCCTTTGAAAAATGTATATTCATCACAGATGCCTATTTTTGATTGGATCTTTGAATTTGGGGTGCCTGATTTTTCTTTTTTTTACTCTTTATATGTTCTACATAGAGGCCTTCATTGAAGGGACAATCAGCTATGTATTTTTTTCCTAATCTGTGGCTTTCTTTTTAAACTTTTCAAGATTTTTTTAAAGTTGAGAAATTTTCAAAAAGATGACATTCCAGTTGGTGATTCTTGATCTATCAAAGACCTCATACCACAGTGATATATGTGCACCCATGTTTATAGTAGAGCAATTTGTCATAGCTAAATCTTGGAAACAACCAAGGCTCGCATCAGCTGAAGACTGGTTAAAGAAGATGTAATATTTTTACACAATAGACAGTTATTCATCCATAAAACAGTATAATTTGAGTTTTTGTCAGTAAATGTATGCAACTAGAGAACATGCTCTTTTTTTTTTTTTTTGGTGGGGAGGGCTTTGTCACTTTATTTTTATATTTTTCCATAAATTTACTTTATTTTTATTTTTATTTTTGTTTTATTGAAGTACAAATAGCAATGAGACAGTTTTAAGATACCTTGACAAGATAGATTTGATAAATTAATACATTGCAAACTATTTTCATAATGTTTTGGTATCACAGAAGGTGCATACATGATATTATACTTACAGACGTTATTATAGCAGATGTCTCATCAGTAAATTAAGAGAGTGTAGCTATTTACATATCTTAATTTTTATACCTGAATTACATCAAAGATTCAATAATTAATACTTTCTAACTTGTTATTTTCCTAGTGGTTGTCCATAGTATTAGAAGCTGACATAATATCTTGTCCAACCACCATTAGTGCAAATCTTGCCTCTCATAGAATTATGTAGAAGCACAGTGTATATCTATCCCAAATGTACTGTCTATATGCACATATTATGATTCTTCCTTTCTATACCCCTTCCTTTGTCTACACTGGTCAGAGATGGGCACTCCATTGTCATTCAACTAACTTAGGTGCTTGAACTCAACAACACAAACCACCACAGTCCAGCATTCCCCAACAATAGTGAGTTATCTGAAGAAGTTGTCGACCACAGACATTTACAGCTAAACTTATTAATATGGACCCATGATGTATACTTCATTTTTATACTTCTGTGCTAGATGTTTAAGACCTAGATAGAGCAAGACTTATATGCCAACACATGAACTTTATCTTTCTTATGAGGTCAGTGAAGTCCCCTCTATGTTTATCTTGTAGTCCTGTATCTTATTCTGTAGATCCCTCGTCTGTGTCATCCATGTGGATGAGTTACGGCCAATGCTTGACCAGTTTGCTCTCTGTGACAGCCTGAGAGAAAGTTTTCTCTCCATGTGACTCTCCCCAGGCACACTATACAACTGCGATCTCTTTCCTCTGTAGCTCCATAATCTCCTTGTTCAGAAAATGTGGAGCTCAACTGAGTTTCATGATGTTGCAGTACAGGTTCTCCTATGTCCTGAGTCTCGCTGACCTTGAAAGGCTAGGTCCACAATGTTGCCTGACCTTGGGGCTCTTCTATTTCTCCAACTTTTATCTGTGAACTTAGGTTGTTAACCATCCAGAAGAAAAGCTGATTAGTATCCTGCAGCATATGCCATTCACTTTGCCTTATCAGACTCAATAGATGTTAGTTGTTCTTGTACGTTTCCATTTGTATTTCTGCTTTTCGCTTCTTATACTAGGGAGACTATATGATATTTACACATGTGTGTCTGGTTTATTTCACTTGTGAGTATACGTGCAAGTGGCATCCACTTCAGTATAAATGCTTCAAACTTATTCTTAATAGCTGAGTAATACTCCATTATATAGAAATACCACATCTTTTTCAACCATTCCTCATGTGACAGACATCTTGGTTGTTTCCAAGATTTTGCTATCACATATTGTGCTGCTATAAACATAGGTACACAAATATCACTATGATACAACGTTTTCAGTTCCTTTGAGAAAATTCCCAGTAGGGAGAGAGCCGGCTTGAATGGGATTTCTGGTTGTACTCTTTTGAGGAGTCTCCACACTGACCTCCACAATGGTTGCACCAGTCTACATTCCCACCAGCAGTGCAGAAGTGTTCCTCTTCCCCACAACCTCTCCAACATTTGTTGTTGGTTGATTTCCTTTTGATAGTGATCTTTCTGGAGTGAGATGGTATCTCAGTGTTGTTTTTATTTGCATTTCATGGATGACTAGCGATGTGGAGCATTTTTTTCATGTATTTATTAGGTTCTTTAATTTCGTCCTCTGAGAAGTGTGTATTCATCTCAGATGCCCATTTCTGAATTGGGTCTTTAAATTTGAAGGCCCTCTTATATCTTAGTTCTTTATATATTCTAGACAGTAGACCTCTGTTTGATTGCTTATTAGTTAGGGTTTTTTCAAAATTTGTGGGTTGTCTTTTCACTCTGTTGACAATTTCTTTTGACAAGCAGAAGCTCCTTAAGAAGAGTTGATCCCAGTTGTTGACTCTTTCAAGTGCTTCCCATGCAAATATATGTCTGTTCATGAACTCTTTACCTACCCCTATGTCTTCAAGAGTTCCTCCTACTTTCTCTTCCAGGAGATTGAGTGTTTCTGTTTTAATGTTTAGATATTTAATCCATTTTGACTTTAACTTAGTGCATGGTGATAGAGCTGGGTCAAGTTTTAGTTTTCGGCATGTAGAAAGCCATGTTTTCCAGCACCATTTGTTAAAGAG
>PVKA01028918.1:0-28874 GCA_004027165.1 Ctenomys sociabilis
CAGGTGAACCCTTTGTGTCATACTCGCAAGATGTTCTGTTCCTGAATCAGCTAGGTTGGTCTTGCCTCTAACCTCTTTGCAGGGAGTTCTTCTGAAGGGTTCCATGCTGGGCCTGTGCTCTGCGTTGACTCAGGATCCAGTGGCCTGGGCGGTCTCACTCACATGCCAGGCCTGTGTTCTGGACTGATTCCTCTAGTTTCTTAAAGGAAGTTGAATGATAAATATAAATTATTTCAAAGAAACACTAAGCCATATATTCTTTCTACAAAACATTTTAGAAATATAGCACAAGTGTATGCACACAGCAGAAAAAAAATAACCTGGCAAAGAAGGTAGCAAAAACTATGCTAAAGAATTTCTAATCCTGGGATGGAGTGGCTGGTGAGAGGAGTCTGGGATCCACCTTTCCCTCCCTCCATGGGCAGGACCCAGAGTCTGGAAATATTCAGGAATGCCAGCGACACTAGGACCCTGGCACACACATGGACACCTGGAACCAGAGGTACAGAAATACCTCGTACGACATTGGCCATGAGAGCCAATAGGTGATCTTCAACCTTTTTTCTTTTATTTGACTTGTCCTCTTCCTCTGTTTCACCAACTGTCTCACTTCACTTTGTGATATCTTCACATTAGTGAACATCATCTCTTCTCTTTCTGGTTCAGTTCAGAGCCCCCAGGGCTTCTCTTCTAGTCCTTCCCTCTTGTGTTGTACAATGACCCCAAACATGGATGATCATGCTGTACCCTCCAACCTTGCTCCACCCATATTTAACTTTTCTCATCTCTCCATCCTACCTCCATCCTCTTGAAACTCTCATCACTTTAAGATCACTTTACTAAGTGGGAAATCATTGCATACAAGTTCTTGGTTAAGTCAGACTGTATTATATTTCTGTAGACCTCCCTCCTGCATTTATCAGACTAATAGTTATCAGGCCAATAGATATCAGGCTAGTAGTTACTACACTTTGTCAGTAGCTAGATTGTACTTGAGTCTGATGTTGTTGCCAACTGAACCACTTTAACCAGGATGTCATGCATACTGCAACTAGATTTTCCCTTGTGTATGACAATGCTGTGATTGTAAGAGGTGGTAACTGTTAACATAGTCCAGAACCAAAGAAATGGATCCTAAGTCAAATTGATAACAACTCATCAGCTTTAATATATTGGGAAGGGAGGTTCTTGGGATAGACACAAAGATCAAGAACCCCCAGTGTCTAGAAGACATCCAGAGGAACAGACACCTCCAAGGGCAGCCTCTAGCAGTGATAAGGCTATCTAACATAAGAAATCTAAATGCATTAATGCAGAAATCAAAATAGAACAGAAAAGAAAAAAAAAAAAAACAACAAGATGAAGCAAAGTGCATTCCCAAATGCCCCACCCTCCCAGATAAGTCCAGAGAACAAGGAGACAGAGGAAATCAGAAGCCAACAAATGATAGCAGAAGTGAAAAAACAAATGGAAGAGGCCACAGAAAACATAATCTCTAAGGTGCAAAGATTGATATAAAAATAAAAGATATTAAAGCAGACACAGATAAATAGAAGAATTCGGGAAAGGAATGGAAACCATAAGTCCCAAACACAGACAGGAAATGGAATCAGTGCAATAGATCCAAACAGAAATGCAGGAGACTAGGAACTCCACTGAAAGTAGACACAGCAGATTGAATGAAGGTGAGGATAGAATGAGATCCAGAAGACAAGAATACAACTAGTGACCAGCAAAAGAAAAGTATCTAAATAAATTTTTTTTCCTTAATTTTGAATGTTGAGTATTTTGTCCCAGCAGTGAGTGAAAAAGAACCGAGACATGCATGAAAATTAAATAACACCCTCCTGTGACCCTACTGGGAAATTAAAGATGAAATTAAACAGTATGTACAAGCAAATAATATACAAGCACAACATACTGAAAGTTATAAAATGCAATGAAAGCAGTTCTATGAGGGAAAGTTGTAGTGATGAATTCATATATCAGAAAAATAAAATGAGCTAAAAAAATCTAATATTGAACATGAAACTTCTGGAAAAAGAACAAATCAAACCCAAAGATTATATGAGGAAGGAAATTATAAATGTAAGAGCAGAAATTAATACAATACAGACTAAGAAAACAATACAAAGAATTAACAAAAATTGTTTCTTTGACAGGACAGATAAAATTAATAGATTATAAGCCAACCTCATCAAAAAGAGGAAAGAAAAAAATATAATTTCAAACAATTAGTAGTTAAAAGGAAAAATCACAAGAGATCTCATAGAAATCCAGAAGAAACTACATTCTAGTAAGATGGAAAACATAGGAGAAATGGACAGATTCCTAGACACAATTGAACTGCCAAAACTAAATCAAGGAGATATAAAAATTCTAAATAACCTAATATCAGACAATAAGATTGAAAATGTAATTAAAATTTATCAATAAAGAAGAGTCCAAGCCCCAATGGATTCATTGGTTAATTCTACAAGAAATTTAGAGAAAAACTGATGACACTAATGGTGAAATGTTTTAAAGAAAAAGAAAGGGAAGTGGCACTTCTCAAATCATTTCTGGAAGCAAGTGTTGCCCTGATTCCAAAGCCAGAGAAGAACCCACCCCAAAAAGGAAGCTACAGGCCTAATGAACATAGATGCAAAAATCCTTAATTAAAAAAAAAAAAAACCCTTAATAAGATACCAGCAAGCACAATGCAGCCAGTCATCAAGAAAATTATACACCATGACTAAGTGGGATCCATCCTAGGGATGCAAGGATTGTTCAACATATGCAAATCAATAAGTATAATACACCATATTAACAGAACCAAAGACAAAGACCGCATGATCATCTCAGTAGATACAGGAAAAGCCTTTGACAAAGTCCAACACTCATTCATGATGGAAATACTCAACAGAAAAATGGAATAGATGGTCTCTATGTCAATCTGATAAAAGGCATCTATGATAAGCCAACAGCTAATGTCTTATAAAATGGTCAAACCTGAAAGCTTTTATTCTAAAATCAGGAAACAAGACAAGGATGTCCACTATCATCGGTCTTATTCGATATAGTTCTGGAAACATCATCCAAATCAATTAGACAAGAAAAGAAATTAAAAGGAATAAAGATAGGAAAGGAAGATGTTAAATTATAGTTATTTGCAGACAACATGATGCTCTCCAAAGGAGACCCCCAAAACCCCACTGAAAGACTCCTAGAATTAAGAAACAAATTCAGTATTGTAGTGAAATACAAAGTCAATACTCAATAGTATTCCTGCACAAGCTCACAGAGGAAAACTGGGGAAGCATATCCTTCACGATGGCATCTAAATACACAAAATACTTAGGAATCAATCTAATGGATGTAAAAGATACGTACAGTGAAAATTACAGTATCGTAAAAAAGGAGATTGAAGAGGATATTAGAAAATGGAGAGATATCCCTTGTTCTTGGTTAAGAAGTACTAACATATTGAAAATGGCCATGCTCCCAAAACTGCTATACAGATTTAATGCAATTCTGATCAAAATATCATTAGTGTACCTCACAGAATCAGAGAAAATATTTTTTAAACTCATTTTGTGGTGCAACTATGGAAATTCGAGAAGAGTTTCCTTTAAATACTAAGATTAAGGGGCCAGCCAAATAGCTCAGCAGATTAAAGCACCTGCAAGCAGGTTCAGGGGTTGGGATTCGATCCTGGGCCTGCTGTGCCAGCCCTGACCCAGGGGCATGCTGAGACACTGAGACTACAATTGAGACTGGGCATGGTCCCGTGTGCCTGTAATCCCAGCACTTGGGAAGCTACAACAGGAGAATCACTGAGTCTGATCTAGTAGTGAGACCCTGAACACCATGTAGACCCTTCCCTAAAATACAGAGAAAAGAAAAACAGTAAACATTAAGATTAGAGGTCCTATTTGACCCAGCTATTCCTCTTCTAGGTATCTTCTCAGAAGAAGTAAAAACATCATACCACTTTGATACATGTGTATCCTTGTTATAGAACCACACTATGCAACAGCCAAATCCTGGAAACAAACCAAATGCCCATCAACTGAGGAATAGATTAAAAAAAAATTAAATATAGTGGAGTAGTATTCAACCACAAAGAAGGATAAATTAGAGCCTTTTATAGGTAAATGGATACAACTAAACACTATACTCATAAGTGAAATAAATGAGATTCGTATGTGCAAACATTGTATCATCTCCCCACTGTGAGAAACTAAAGGAATCACTAAGATCCAAAATGTGGGGCCAGGGAGATAGCTCAGTAGAATAAGCCCTTGCCTGGCAAGGGCAAAGGCCTGAGTTCAATCACTGGATCCACCTCCCCTCCCCCCAAAAAAGATACAAAATATGCAGTACTTATTGCAAATTGGGCAGAAATTTTTCAAAAGAAAAAAAACTGTGATGCAGGAAAGGGAGAAAGAAGAAAGATAAAAAGAAAAATATGGACTTATACACAAAATAGTTAAGATAATTATACAGCTAGCTTCTGTTATTTGTGGGGAAAAAAGGCTTGTACCAATACTGTTTGGACAAGATATGATGCCTGTGTCTTGTACTTGGGATAGCTACAATGAAGACACAATAATGTATTAATTGTTATTATTTTGCCTTTTTTGAGACAGCGTCTCACTATGCAGTTTAGGCCACCTTGAGCTTCATAATTCTCCAGCCTCAGCCTCGGGCATGCTGGAACTATAGGGTGTGTCATCATGCCCGGGTCAACAATGGATTAATTATTGTTACTAACCTGTTTTGAAATTCTATTTTATTGTTATTTTCATTTTTTTCTTTAAAATTACAAAAAATTTTTTCTAGATGGGAGACTTTAAATTACTATGCTAATTTTGGGGAAATAATATAAATACAAAGCAAATAAGATGAGAATAGGCAGCAGGAAGTCCAGCCCTGCATTTGTTTCAAAGGGCGGAGGGATTCAGGCCCCTGATAGAGTGCTCACATGTGTGAGGCCCCGTTTTTACACAGCACCTGTCTTAGTTACTTTTCTCTGGTTGCTGGGACAAAGTACCCAGTACCAAAAGGGAAGGAAGGAAAGGTTTATTTAGCTCCCAGTCAGTGGAGGTCTCAGTCCATACTCGGCTGGTTCCACGGCAGAGCGGCCCAGGGCAGCAGGCAACAGTTCATGGTGGCGGAAGACAGCAAAAGGCAAGAGCAAAAGGGAGGGGCAGCCCCCCGACAATGGCAGTAGAGAGCAAGCCTGTCTCCCTTAAGTTACATTCAGGCTATCAGCCCCGGGCTGGGTGTAGCACTCACACCCATAATCCCAGTAGCACTCACACCCATAATCCCAGTAGCACTCACACCCATAATCCCAGTAGCACTCATACCCATAATCCCAGTGGATCATGAGTTAATCACAGGTTCTAGAAGTCAGCTCTATGACTGCATGAAGCTTTGGTGGACAACTAGACACAAAACATAACAGCACCACACTAAAATAAATAAAAAACAAATGTAATGTCAAGAATTTGTTAAGAATTAGAAGATAAAAAATACATATATTAATACTAACCAAAAGAAATGTAGATGCTGTGTAAGTATCAGAAATAATATACCTCAGCAAAAAAAAAAAAAAAAAAACAACAAAAAAACATTACCAGGGCTAAAGAATATAATTTTAAAAAAATTATGTACTTATTTGGTGTAAGTACCAAATAAGTACAAGCTCGGACTCATGGTGATCCTCCTGCTTCAGCATGGGATTACAGGTGTGTGCCACCATGCCCTGTGCTAGTGGCTGTCCCTGTGCAGGGGCGGCATGGCATGTGTACTGAGGATTGAAGCCAGGTCCTTGCGCTTGCCTAGGCAGGTGCTTAGACTGCTGGAGCCCAAGAATGTCATTTTATAATGATAAAGGAGTTTATTCATCAAGAAAATATAAAAATCTAAAATTCATATGTATCTATGAACAGAATACTTCAAAATACATGAATCAAAACTTGATCTAATAGCAAGGAAAAATATTTAAATCCACAATTTCAGTTAAACATTTAAATATCCCCCTCTAAATAGAAGATTCATGGAAATTTTTCTAAATATTGGAGTATTATAATAAACATTGCCAAATAGCTCATGTATCAAAACAGAAATCAAAGTGGAAATTGAAGAGTAGATTTTTTGTTTGATTCTTTTGTTTTTTTGTTTGTATGTAGCACAGGGTCTACAGGGTCTCACTGTGTAGATCGGACTAGTAGTGAACCTCCTGCTTTCAGCCTCCCATGTGCTGGGATTACAGGTGTGCGCCACTTTGTCCAGTCTCAATCGCTGTCTCAGTGCGCCCTGGGAGCGGGGCTGGCACGGCCTGGGGTCGAACTCCCTGCCCCTGTGTCTGCCTAAGCAAGTGCTCTAACCTGCTGAGCTATTTGGCTGGCTCTTGAAGAGTAGTTTTAATGGAATAAAAACAGTCACAGTTAGTGCAGTGGTCAAGTGGAGAACATCCCTGGGCACCTGGTGTGGGGTGCAGGTGGCACAGAGCAGCCTGTCAGGAGGTGGTGTTCACCAGCACGGGAGCACCTGCCTGTTGTGGCTGACCTTGAGGGCTGTGCAGGCTCACCACCCCAAGGGTTCTTTCCTCAGGCCCCAAGGGAGCTCCAGGAGTCCACACTGGACTCCATCATGGCTCTGGATTAGAATCCAAGAGGTAGGAGAATGCCCTCTGAGGCCTGAGGATGTGACCATGGACAGTGCGCCTGGGGATGACAAGGGCTCTGTCATGGTACGCAGGGTGGTCACAGAGGCCTGACCCTGGTCTCCTGAGGGATGCTTGCCCGTCTGCAGAGCAGGAGTGAGGGGCCTGCTGCAGGGCGCTGGCCCCTGGCTACCCACATTCTCAGAAGAAGAAGTGGGCAGCGCACTGCCTACGGCGCCCCTCCTGGCCACCTCCTTAGGCAATGTTTGCTCCAGGGGGCGGGGGCATGCCAGGCTTGCGCCCATCCCCTGCAGCAGCAGGGTTCAAGCCTGGGTTGGATTTTTTTTCCACGCCCCTGTCTGAGAGTCTCCCCATCACAGATACCTGTGCCACTTATTTGGGCAAGTGCCTTTTTCTGGGATGATATGTGTTTTGTTTAACAGGTTAACATTCTTTATGCATTGCCTTGTGTGAAAATCTCAGGAAAAGTCTGCGTCTTAAAGAAAAAAATAAAAAATCTATTTTCCATTTAACTCTTCATTAAAATATTCATAGAAAAACAAACAAAAAAGACAGGATACATTATTTTAAGATTTGTCAAAAGGCCATTAATCAGAACTAAAAGGAAGTCAATAGCATTATTTCACTGAAGAACTATACCAAAAATTTAAAGTAAAAAAGAAGGAAGTTCTCAACTCCATTACTTCATTTTTTACCATAAGAAAATAGAAAGTGAAGAGCAAATTAAACTTAAACTAAAATTAAACTTTAACTAAGCCGGGCTGGCCAAATAGCTCAGCAGATTAAAGTGCCTGCAAACAGGCACAGGAGCCTAGGGTTTGATCCGCAGGCCTGCGTGCCAGCCGCTCCCCTGGGGTACACTGAGACTGCAATTGAGACTGGGAGTGGTGGTGCACGCCTGCAATCCCAGCTCTTGGGAGGCTGTAAACAGGTGGATCACTAGGAGTCTGATGTAGTAGTGAGATCCTGGACGCCCTGTAGACCCTTCCCTAAAAACCTTAAACTAAGCAGAAGAAATGAAATAATTTAAAATGAAACAACTGAATATCAATAAAAACAAACACAAAAGAGGAAGAATAGGGCAATGAAAACTAAAAACATGTTCTTCAAAATCAAGAAAATCAGTAAGCTCCAGCAAGACTGATTTTGTTTTTTGCAGAACTGGGGTTTGAACTCAGGCCCTTGAGCTTGCCAGGAAAGCACTTCCACTGAGCCATCTCCCTGGCCCCAGCAAGACTGATTTTAAGAAAACCTCACCCAAAACAAAACACAAATCACCAGTAGTAGGAAAGAAAGAGGTGGTGTTACTGTGGGTATTACCAAAGATAAAAAATATTGTGAACAGTCTTGTATTAGTACACTTGACAGCGTAGATGAAGCTGGTAATGCTTATGAAGTACTGAAGCTTACCAAGAAGCTGCAGAGTGCCTATGCAGCCCTGCTTACCACAAATAGACATTGCAGTTTGCACGGCCCCTTAGAAAAACAAACCCTACAAAAGCAACTGCTCTGCTACCAAAAATGTCAACAGATACAAATTCTGCACAAAGCCCTCCAGAATTATCTTTATATTCAAATTAGAAAGACATTACAGAAATGTAAAATTGCTTATTAATATTTAACCCTGATAGCACTGCAAGCATTTAAAACAAGTTTTCAGAAAATTGAAACCAGCATCATATTAAATAGCCTCATGAAGGGCTGGCCAAATAGCTCAGCAGATTAAAGTGCCTGAAAGCAGGCACAGGGGCCCGGAGTTCAATGCTGAGAACAGGAGAGTCACTATGAGTCCAAGCTGCACCAGGCATGGTGGCGAAGGGAGACACTGTACCAAATACATTAAAAGATAATTATTTAGAATAGCATTAAAAATATGAAATATTTGAGAATAAATCTAATAAAATATATGAAAAACCTTCATCCTAAATGCTATAAAATTTTGCTGAGAGCAACTGAAGACCTAGGTCAGTGGGGAGACATACCTTGTATATGGACTAGAGGCTGGGCTGGAGGGTGGCATGTAGTGCTGGGGATTGAACTTTGGTCCTAAGCAGGTGCTTTAGTCATCTAAGCTATCTCACTGGCCCCTAGATCTCTAATTCTATAAAATGCTAGACATCTCTGTCTATGGCGATAGAAAGTAGATAGATGATTTCTTGCGAAAAGCAGTGCCTGGAAAGCTTGTGCTGTGTGGCTGCTTTCATTGTCCGGATGATGGGCTTGGCTTCACTCAAGCGCAGGATGCAGGCTTAATAAGTGGTGCAATTTAAGTTCATATGTTTAGTTAAGTGGTCTTTATTCTTTAGTGAAGCTGCTTGAACATTTTTACAATATGTTTTTCCTTTTCAAAGATAAGACATGTTTCCTATTTGTTTGGATCTCCTTTGATTTCCCCAAAGACTGCCTAAGCTATTCCTCGTAGAGTTTCTGGTGTCCACCCCAACACGTTGCTAGAGTTGGTATGAATGGGCCTCTGCTAGATTTTTAGTCCTGTTTATGAAACAATTTGATTTTTGCTGTAGCATTAGTAGCAGTGATTTTTAAATTTAAAGTGAACTGCTATTTTGCCTTTGTAGTTTAATATGCTTTACTAGGAACTTGCAAATACTGAAATAGTATGTGAAATGCTATCCTGTCTTGTTTTTTTCTCCCTGTCCCTCTTTTTCTCTCTCTCCCTAGAACTGAGGGTAGCACTCTACCACACTGAGCTACATCTCCATACCTATAACATCTTATAAAAATTAGGACAAGAAAACAGCTCTGACAAGAAGGGTGAGGAATTAAAGAATAAGCTCAGCACACAGATGTCACTAAGAAAACAGAGGTCTGTTACAGACCTCTGGAGCCTCCTGTTGAGGACAGTCCTACCACTTGGGCTGCACCTATCAAAGCTATGTGACCGTCCCCATACAGGCCAGCTTCTTTGGCCACCTCATGTTCTTTTTGGTGATGGGCAAGTGCTTTTAAGTGATATTTCAAATATGTTCTTCTCCAGTGGTGATATGATATATTATGTAGCCACCACTGTTGTTCCTGTCACTAAACCCTGTAAAATAATCTAAGCAGGGGCCCGAAATTGGGCCTTGCATGAGGAAAGTGGTATCCTGTAGATGCTCTTTGCATGAAGAAGCATTATATTTAAATATTTGTTATTTATTTTTTGGTATAGGGTCTTGCTTTGCAGCTTGGGTTCCTATTGATCCTACTGTCTTAGCCTCGCCAGCACCAGGACTACTTGCAAGACTTTGTGCTTGAGACTTGACTCAAGAGACAGCCACCCAGAACCCAGCCTTAAAAGCAGCACTTCAAGAGCTCCAAAGCAGAATGCTGGGTCAATGTGAAGACAGGGGCTATGAGCCATGACCGGAAGAGGCGGTGATGTGGCTCAGGGCTTTAGAGACTGGGACAGGCTCTACATTCTATCCTCACACCAGAGAGAAAAATGGCCAGGGTACCTGAGCTGAGGAACAGGATGAATAGCTGATCTGAAAGCCTAAGGACAGTGGCCTGAGAGCCAAGATGTGAAAGACATGCAGCAGCCCTCCTGTGAGTCTCGGCCCTGCTGGTGCCTCTCCTGGGCCTTTGCCACTCTCACTTAGCACATGCTTCCTGTGTGTCCCTGTTGGGGGCACAGGTTTTTCACACTTCAGGGCACCAGGTGCCCTCGCGGTTGGCACCCACCACACACACTTGACAAGGACACTAAGTGAGTCCTTATGGTGTTGTAAGGCAACTTGCATTAGGTCTTCTGTTTGCTAAAAGTGAACAGAAGGAAAGTTGAGAAGGACAGTGACTCCAGGAAGCGGCTTGCATCTCATCACAGCTTCTCTGCTTACTGGCGGTGGATATTGTCCTGGCCTCCTTTGTTATAGACTCAAAAAAGATTTGGACTGAAATCAGTCTTTAAAAAGAGAAACTGAATGCTTCTTTAACTGAAAACGGGCCATTTTAGGCTTCAGGCTGATGGATAACTACTGCCATAGTAATGTAAACAACACTATTCTGTTACTTTACGCCTGGTATTTCCTAACTTAAGGTTGCAACAATAGCTCAGAGTTTTCCTTCTCTATGTAGACCAGAAATCTTCATGAGTTCTGCTGGCTTGATTTAGAGACGTGGGAAATGGGCTGTGGGCAGGCTTCTGGAGCCATCTCCTTGTGGGCAGAAGACGCCATGTCAGCTGAAAATCTGAGTGTCTTGTGGAGGAAAACCTGTCAGCGTAAATAAACATCTATCTCCCTGACCTGAAGGGTTCTCTTTTTTGAGTGTTTCTGACTTAGTGACTCAACCACAGCTCAGGAACACTCCCAGTAGAAGATGATCTGCATAGGAGCCCCATGTGAGGATTGAACTCAGGCCCTTGCGCTTGCTAGGCAAGCACTTATTCTACTGAGCTATCTCCCTGCCCCTCAGCCCTTCTTGCTGAGCTGGGAGCTTCACGGACTTCCCAACAAGAATGAGATGGCCCTGCCTCTCCAGAGCAAAGCTAAACTGCAGGCCAGCTTTGTTGCTTATGCACTGAGTGCCCTTAAGTAAATTACACCTTCCTTTTTTTAATCTTTATAATGAAAACGATACAAGCATCTAAGTTAAATTGACATTAATATGTAGTCAGAGAGGAATGGGGCTCTCAAAGACATCAGCACAAAAACAGACATCAGAACCATGGCTGGCCTGTCAGCATCTACAGAAGGCCGGCCTCAAGGTAAATAAATCTGCAGTAGCTGGACCTTTGCGCCTTAAGGGATAAACAATCATTTAAGATTGTATTGCAATTAGCACTGCCTGGTCTAGCATGTGCAGGTAGACATGAGATGCTTAGGTGGGGGACCTTCCCCCGAATGCCTTTGTTATTTCCATGTACGCTTGGGTGACACTCATTTCCCTACAGATCAACCTTAGCTACATGGCTATCCTTGTAATTCGATCTGTGTTATACCCATACTGTGACTTTGCTGCGTAATGATCTTTGACAAAGGACCTCATGCCACCCTATTGGTGACCCCTTCTAGAAATCAAGATGCTATTTCTCTCATTTCCAATAAAACTCTGCTACCTTTGTCCTTTGATTCAGGACTACATTCACTGGTGCTAGGGATAGCAAACTCAGTCCATTTGACATCTAACAGGTCAGGTATTATATTTCTGCTATAATGATGACATGGACAGCTCTGTAACATTAAAATGACATGATGTATTGGAATTTTAAAAAATTCTCAAGAAAGATTTTACAACTATAAGACAGTGGAAGTAAAGTAGTCCTAGTGAAAGATTTCATTTTATTTGGTAGGAATGCACACATTTGCAAATAATTCCTTATAAATTTAGATCTCTGGAAGCAGTATCATCTTCAAAGAGTCCAATTTAAGTGCTATCTTTATATTCTATATAGATATATTTCTATGCATTCTTAATTCTGCATTTTCATAACTTTTTCTTTAATTATTAAAATACTCCTAATTATTAAATAAACAGTTATTAATTATGTCCTATGTAGTTGGTTGCGTGGCACACACATAAAAAAATTCCACACTGTTCTTCTCCTCATAGAAGTTATACAGCTCATCTTGGAAATGTGCATTTTTGTATCATTACATTGACTTGTAGATTTTAATGAGTGTGCTTCCCGAAATCATTTACTGTGTAATAAACAAAATTGATCATTCTTGAGTGTTAGCCGAATTCTCAGAGCAAGCACTTTCATCAGATAACATGATGTGCTTCTTGGAAAGGAAGTTCGAAAAGACCAATTCTGTGAAGATTGCTGACCTTGACCTCCTGGGGCCAAAAATCCTGTTTCCCTGTGTTTTTAAAGGAAACACGTTTGAGACAAGCTCCGATCTCAGATTCGGTGGTTTTCCTTAAGGCCTGTTTGGAGAGACAACAATGGAATTCTGGGAGAGATCTGACCTGAGTGGGACCATCTGATCTCTCTCTGGAGAGAGGAGTGTTTGTTTACTCTGCACAGAGAGCTCTATTCCTATGCATGTGCTATTATTAGACTCCTTTGAAGTAGAACAGTCATATGTCATAGACCTCCTTGTGATTGAAACGCTAAGGTTGTTTTTCTGTTGTGTATGTGGACTGGATGGGAAGGAGAAACACCTGTTTGCTGAAGAGGGACTTCAGCACTGTGCAGTAGCATCTGTTTGTCTTATATTCTAAGCTATTTTATAATTGCTCTCAGACAGATGGCCTTAAAGAGGAGAATGCAATTACATCTGGAAACACAAAATTTAGAATAGTTGTGTGACATCTTTTTTTTTTTGTAGTACGGGGGATTGAACTCAGGACCCTGTGCTTGCCAGGCAAGTACTTATTTTACTGAACTATCTCCCTGGCCCTAGTTGTGTGACATCTAGAGACTGTGTTGGGTGAGAATTCAGAAGAATGCTTGTCTTAAATAATATTGTAGCTATCTAATGAGATAAGCAGTGTGAAATAACCCTCAGAACATTGCTAAATATTTTCACTTCTTTGTCTTATGCATAATTCGTTTTTAAAACTTTTTAAAAAAAATTCAAACTAGAAAAAAAAATTAAAAATAGAAAAGCACAAAACTTTTAAATGTTGCCTACTTTGTTTTCACTTCATCAAAATATATCCTGGACTTTTTCATTTCATTTTTAGTGGCTTGCGTGAAAGTAAGATATACATGCTTTAATTTATTATTTATTTATTTATTTATTTTATTATTTTTTTGTCTTTTTGAGACAGGGTCTCACTATGCAGTTCAGGCTGGCCTTGAGCTCACTTTGTAGCTCAGGCTGGTCTCAAACTCACAACAATCCTCCTGCCTCAGCCTCCCAAGTGCTGGGATTACAGGCATGCACCACTACACCCGGCCCTTTAATTTTTTAATTTAATTTTTAATTTATTTTTATTCTAGGAAAGGGTCTAGAGGGTGTTCAGGGTCTCAATACTAGATCTGACTGGTAGTGATCCACCAGTGGTCAGCCTCCCAAGAGCTGGGATTACAGGCGCAAGACCACCACGCCCAGTCTCAATCACTGTCTCAGTGCGCCCCAGGGGCGGGGCCAGCACAGCAGGCCTGGGGATCTGACCCCTGACCCCTGTGCCTACTTGCAGGCTCTTTAATCCGCTGAACTTTTGGCTGGCCTTTATGCTTTAGCAATACATATTTAAATAAATTTGTATCCAATCATTTATTTATTTATTTTTTATTTATTCGGTACAGGGCTTTGCTATGCAGTTTGGACTCATAGTGATTCTCTCATTTCAGCCTCCCCAGTGCTAGGATAACAGGGGTGTACCACGAGGCCCGGCTTTGGTTGCCTGGCTCAGCATGCCTGGGCTTTGGGGACAGGCACAGCATGATAAACTGGGGATCAAACTCTGGTCCTTGTGACTATGAAGCAGGTGCTTAGATTGCAGCTGTCTCCCTAGCCCACATTTATTTGTGTATTTTGCAGTGCAGTGCTTTACTGGGGATTGAACCCAGGGTTTTGGGCATTCTGGGTAAGTACCCTGCCGCCATCAGTCTGGTTCAGCTCCAGGACCAATCCTGATTTCTGCATAGGACAGGGAGGCAGCTGTGGCAGCAGTGTAGTGTGGTCACGTTTAAGTTTTACATAAGATACTGTAACTAAGCATCTTGTTTTATTCTGAGATCCAGTTCCCACTTATACTTGGCCCTTAAGACATTTTAAACTTGGGGTGAGACACACATAACACAAGTCTTACCATCCCAGCCATTTTTTCCCCTGTGTTTAGTACAGGGTCTCCAGGGTCTCGGGGGTCTCCAGGGTCTCTGGGATATCCAGGGTCTCCAGGGTCTCCAGGGTCTTCAGGGTCTCTAGGGTCTCAGAGGTCTCCAGGGTCTCAGGGGTCTTCAGGGTCTCTGGGATCTCCAGGGTCTCCAGGCTCTCCAGGGTCTTCGGGGCCTCCAGGGTCTCTGGGGTCTCCTGGGTCTCAGGGTTCTCCAGGCTCTCCAGGGTCTCACTACACAGATTGACCTCATAGTGGTTCTCCTGTTTTTAGCCTTTCAAGAACTGGGATTATATGCATGTGCCACCACGCCCAGTCTCACCTCAGCCATTTTTAAGTGTGAATGTGCAGCAATGTTAAGTGTGTTTACATTATTATAGAGTCTCTAGAACTCTTTCATCTTGCAAAGTGGAACTTTACCCACTACACGCTAACCGCCTACTCCTTGGTCCCTGTTCCCCAACCCCTGGCAACCACCTTCTCTCTCCATGAACTTGATAATGAGAGACAGTGCACAACTGGAACCATCCAGTGTTTTTTTTTTTTTGAGAAACAAAACTTGAACTTGGGATCTTGCACTTGCCAGGCTGGCGCTGTGTCGCTGAGCTATAACCCTGATCCAGTATTTATCTTTCTTGTGATTGGTTTATTTTACCTGGCTTATGTAAATGGCTGTTATATTGTATTGCTTAGGGAATAATACTGAAAGCATCTTCAATATGGATGCAATATGGATGTTCACTGTGGATGTAGTTTCCAAAGATTCAATCCTTGCTTGTTGAATAGGTGGGCGTGGAGCCTGCAGACACAGGGATCACTTGTGCCACTTGTTGCATATTCCTGGCCCATTGGGCTACTTTTCTTGGGCTCTTATTTGCACTCCCTCCTGGCAGTGCAATTCCTGCTGTGCTTCTTCCCACAGAGTCCTTATTGGAGTGACCTATTCAGAATACATAGGGGCTGGACCCATCTCAATCCATAGGGCCCATGAAGGAATGAAGGCAAGGTGGCACTGTGTGGCCAGAACAAGGCAGACTTGCTCAGGGAGGTACTAACGTCATGGCTGTAGGACCTGCAGCAGAGCTGGCCCTCTGCTATTAGACTCTTTCAATTTATGAAAAGAAACTTCAGATTTGTATCTTTAGTTGACCTCTTTGTGTGCTTTAGGTGATGATTTGCTCTGAGTCAGCAGAGCTGCTTTGCTCTCACAGGATCACTTTTGAGAATGCTTCTGGAGTTTGGGCAGACGTGGGTGGAAGCAGACCTGGCCATTTCTTACCATCTGTATCCTGGGCGGAGCTCACTCCTGGATTCCTTGGGACCTTCTGATTATAGCAGTGAGCTCCATGCTATGGAAAGATGGACGTTGAGTTGCCTCGTAGCTCCAGCCTTACCACCCAGGGGCTTTCATGGGACCTGTGGAAAGTAGAATGAATGTGGATTTTGCTTTTTTTTCTTGGGAGGGGGGAGTTGGTACCAGGCATCAAATTCAGGACTCCCCATACCTGCCAGGCAGATGCTGCACCATTGAGCTAAACCCCAGGCCCTTGGGGATGGACCTTGAAGCCAAGTGGAAAAAGAATCTTGAGAGGTGATGCTCATAAAATTCCTCATGGAAATGCCTAGCTCAGCAGTGGCAGGGATCTGGAAAGCAGCTTCTGGAAGGATGGGGCATGTTATCCTGAACCTGGATGAGGATTAATGGGAATACTTGGAGGGGTGTCACACACCCTTCGGGCCCTGGAGGAGCTCGGAGACCCAACTCCCTAGTCTGTACTCATTACCTGCTCTGTTCTTCAGCTAGTGCCTGGGGCCGATGAAGCCAGTGTAGGAATTAGATTTACTTCTGATTCACAAAATGAATACAGCAGGGTAGGGGAGATGGCTCAGTAGAATAAGTACTTGCCTGGCAAGCACAAGGTCCTAAGTTCAATCCCCAGTACCTCCAAGAAAAAAAAAGAAAGAAAGAAAGAAAGAAAAGAATATAGTAATAAGCAACTTACAGGTGTCTTTAAACATTCAAAGGTCTTCACAAGGAATGATAAGTTCAGTGGCTTCATATATATTTATTGTATGCCTATGATAGGCCCATAACCATAGTGTGTGAGGGATAGTAAGACTAATACACAATTAGAGGTAAAGTTTGGGAGAAAAAAATATTATATAAAAAACAGCATTAAACAACTCAGGGGAAAAAGAAAACAACTGAAGGAAATATACAGCTGATTCAACGATCACATGACAGTTTGTGGGTCTGTGTAATACAAATGTTGAAACAACTGACTGTAACGTTACACTTCTGACACAAAACAGAGTCACTCTTCCACATGACCTGTTGGTTTGTGGTTTCACTCTTGGGAAGAGGCAGCCTTCAACGTGCTGGAGAGATAGCTCAGTGGCATAAGCATCTGCCTAGCCAGCCAAAGGTCCTGAGTACAAACCCTGGTACCAATAACTACATAAAATAAATGGAAGAAAATATTTCACATCTTTGACCTAGAATTAGGTATAATGAAAGCTGAACATTTGTGTCTCTTAAAATTCATCTTAAACCCAGTTCCCAGTAAGTTGATTGATTAGATCATGAGTAACACATTTATGTAGAAGAGGCCCCGAGGAGTTCTCTTTCCCCTTCTGCCTAATAGGACCAACAAGAAAGCTGTGTCCGTGAGCTAGGAGAAAGCTTTCTCTCAGACACCAACGTGCAGAGCGAGCCTCGGTCTTGGATGTGTCTCCTGAGCTAAGGTGAATCCCCTCTGCGGCTTGTAAGCTGCCCTGTCTTAAGTATTTCTCAGCAGCCTGAAGCAGCCAAGCAGACACGCTCTTTATTTTTATAATGTCTCTCTTTTCAAGTGAGTATAAATTATTTCATGCTGTCCCACATATTTATTAAGCCATTCTTCAGTTGTTGACTGATAGTCTTCTCAGTTTTCAGAATTAAATTTTTATCCACCCCATTTTTTTTCCTTTTTGAGACAAGGTCTCACTATGCAGTTTAGCTGGCCTTGACTTCACTTTGCAGCCCAGGCTTGTCTTGAACTTGCAACTCTTCTCCTCCCTCAGCCTCCCAAGTGTTGGGATTGCAGGCATGAGCCACAACACCTCGACAAATTTTTATTCCATTTTAATGAAAATTTCAATACATCACCAGACTAAGGATACAGCTCAGTGGTAGACATTTGCTCAGCATGTATGAGGTTCTGATTTCTATCTTCAGAGCTCTTTTTTTTCTTAAGTATAGTTCGGGTTTAGGAAAGAAGTAAGTGATAATTCATCATTAAAAATCTATAACATTATAGTTTATATAAATCATATATAAGATATTTTGAAATTAGTCTGGAAAACACTAAGACATTGTTTAAAAATATTATCTCTTAGGGCTGTATAGCTCAGTGGTCTAGGTGCCTACCCAGGAAGCGCAAGGACTTGGGTTCAATCCTGGGTACTGCATGCCTTGAAGCCCCGCCAGGTCCCTGAAACTGGGCATGGCGGTGCATAGCTCCCATCTCTGGGGAGGCTGAAACAGGAGGATCACTGTGAGTCTGAGCAGTGTAGCAAAACCCTATACCAAATACATAAAATTAAGAACAAAAGATTGTCTCTTTTTATTAGAGGACATAAAATTTAACAAAGAGACAGGGCTGGGATATAGCTCAATGGAATAAGTGCTTCCCTGACAAGCACAAGGGCCTGAGTTCAATCCCTTGTTCCTGCCAAAAAAAACCCCAAAAAACAATTGAACAAAGAGAGACATAATGTAATTCTTCATGGGAAGACAATATAGCATACAGATACTGTAGTGGGAGGGTGGGGGGTTGATTCTTGACCTGCTGTGCCAGCCCTGCCCCCGGGGCATGCTGAGATGGTGATTGAGACTGGGCGTGGTGGCATATGCCTGTAATCCCGGCTCTTGGGAGGTTGAAAACAGAAGGATCACTAAGAGTCCGATCTATGTAGTGAGACCCTGTAGACCCTGTAGCAAAATAAAAAAGAAAAAAAATTCCAATAAACTATTTTAGGAAATAGATTATTTCTGAAATACACCTGGAAGACTAGGATAAACCTTTAAAAAGAAGACTCATGAAAGAGAATTTGCTCTTTATGATATTAAAAGTATAAAATACATGTTTTCCTTTGTAAGACCAATATAGTTGGATAATGGTACAGAAGTAGATAAATACATCAGTGACACACAACAGAGAATGAATGCAGAAAAAGATTCCTGGAATGTGCAGAGCTAATAGGCCGACCACGAATTGTTCCAGAACAATATACTTCCATGTTGTACATTCTACAGTGTATAAAAGTTGTAGGTGAATCAAATCTACAGTATAAGGAAAAGCTATCTTGGTCTGTTAACTATGTTACAATATTAAAAATATCTCAGAACTCCAGCAGCCTTTCAGGAAAGCAGGATTATGCCAGGTCTGAAGACCGTCTGGAGCAGTGCCAGTGAGCCAGCGGCATGGTGTCTCAGAGGCTGTTTGTGTCATCGGAAACCTGAGAACTTTCACCGTCGAGAGACTATTCCAGGACGCTCTGGTGCTGGAGGAGATTCAGTGGGGGTTACAGGTGCGCAACACCACACCCAGTCTCAGTCACCATCTCAGCCCACTCCGGGGCTGGGCTGATACAGCATGCCGGGGACTGCCGGGACTGAACCCAGCCACTGAGCTCTGCCTAAACAGGTGCTCTAGTGCACTGAGCTTCCAGGCCGGCCCTGGAACCCACTTTTGAAAGGTGTCTTAGCTGGGAGGCTAAGGCAGAGCAGAGCGAGCTGGAGCCCAGCCTGAGTAACCTGGAGCATATTAAGGTAAGGACGGAAGAAGGGGGAGGACTTAGAGTAAAGGCTCTCGATTCAGCCCCTGGTTCTGAGCGGCTGGGTGTGGCTGCTGGAAAGTGTTAGAGCCGGAACTCGACAGCCAGTTGGCACTGAGCGTCTGATTCAAGTATAATTTATCAAATGGCAACACGTATTTCTACAAATTTAGGGTTGGAGAGGATTTCTTAGGATTGTCTAGAAAAGGCAAAAAAAAAAAAAAAAAAAAAAAAAAAAAAAAAAAAAAAAAAAAAAAAAAAAAAAAAAAAAAAAAAAGAAAAGAAAAGAAAAGAAAAAATAGATTGGAATATGGAAAAGTTGGTTTTAATTAGTGAAAGATGTCAAAAGACAAAGGTAAAAGGCAAGAGAGCTTGAGAGAAGATATTGGCCACAGAAATAAATGATGAAAGTTACAAACCTTAATGTTCAGAATTCTTTTTTTTTTTTTTGTCTTTTTGAGACAGGGTCTCACTATGCAGTTCAGGCTGACCTTAAACTCACTTTGTAGCTCAGGCTGGTCTCGAACTCACCACAATCCTCCTGCCTCAGCCTCCCGAGTGCTGGGATTACAGGCATGCGCCACCACGCCCGGCCAATGTTCAGAATTCTTAGAAAAAAATGACAAACCAGGAAAGCAAACAGCAAAATAATTTTACAGTTAAAAGTTCAGATTGTTGGAAATGTATGTTCAGAGGAGTGCATGACAGGAAGGTGTCTGTAGCAGAAAAATTAAATTAGGTCTTCCTTCCTTCCTTCTTCCCTCTCTTCCTCCTTCCTTCCTTCCTTCCTTCTTCTTTCTTTTCTTTCCTTTTCTGTACTATGTGGGATCATCAAGCCTCTTGCATACTAAACAAGTAACCTACCACTGAGCTATTATTGCCCAGCTTATACTTTTCAACTGGAGTCTGACTATATTGCTTATGAAATATCTACACAACAGAAAACCATGCAGCCCTTAAAAGGGAACAACATGAGCCTCTACACACTGACAGGACCAGAAATCCTGGCTATGCAAGCAGAAAGTAAGATATGTTGAGCACAATAGACAAAAGGAAATTTTAAATAAATTTATGAGAGGGAAAATAAAGTAAAATAAAAGTATGACACAATCACAATCATTGCTTACCATAATCATTGTGTATCTCCGAAAAGTAGATGATGGCGGAACATCTGCTTTATTTATTTATTTATTTAGTATTTTAGGGAAGGGCCTACAGGGTGTTCAGGGTCTCACTACTAGATCAGACTCGTAGTGATCTGCCTGTTTACAGCCTCCCAGGAGCTGGGATTACAGGTGTGCACACCATGCCCAGTCTCAATTGCTGTCTCATCATGCCCTGGGGGTGGGGCCATCATGGCAGGAGTGGGGATCGAACTCCCTACCTGTGCACCTGCTTGCAGGTACTTTAACCTGCTGAGCTATTTGGCTGGCCCTTCAGCTTTACAACTCTTACAGCTTCCTTACGATAATGTTTGCCTTTCTGTGTTTTTGGACTGCTTAAGCACCAAACCACCAGCAGTGATCACTGAGTGTCCAGTCCTCAGCCCGGCCTGCAGGCCTTGTTCCATCCATTCGTTCTCCTGTCCAGTGAACACCGGTGAAGCCCTATTCTTGGAGATGTTGTGTCTGCTGCCCATATTATAGTCAACATTCACTTAACTCAGCCTGGATAAGGATGCCCATATGTTTTTTCCTCCTCCTAGTCAACTATTTAAAAACAACAACAACAACAAAAAGCAACCAACAAAACATAAAGCATCTAGTTGGGCCTGTCGCATGAACCATCTGGAGTGGCTTCCCCGCTCTGGCCTTTGTCTGCCCCGTAGATGACAGATTAGTGGGGGACATCCTTTATAGTCGGAAATGGAGGTCAATAAAATTTGCACCAGGCTTTCCATTTTAGTATCATCCTAGTCAGGACATCCCAAAATAAAATGCGTTTCAAAAATAGGTCTAGGAGGATAAAAGTCAGGAGAGAAAACAAACAAGCCTCTTATGTCACTGATTCTAGAAGAAAACTTTTTTTTTTTTTTTTTTTTTAAATCAGTTTCTTATTCAGGTGCAACCATCTTGCTGGTTGAAAAAAGCTGAACAAAAATAGTGTCCTCCAAGTCCAGCATGATGAAGGGTCCTAGAGAGAAAAACAGGAAGCTGTTTAATGGAAGGGAGCAATCACCCTTAGAGCCGGAGGTGGGAGAGGACCCTGCGACAGAGGCTTTCGCCTTGCTACAGTGTCACTCCTCCTGCTCTGTGCTGTAGGGGACCGGGTTGGACTGTCTCCCTGAGCCCTTCTGTGCAGGCCGCAGGTTTCCCTGCCTGGTAGACCTACAGAGCTCAGCGCTGAGTGGTGCAGTCTGTGAACAGCTGTGACGCAGGAAAGAGAAATGCCTCAGCTGGTGTTCCCAAAATGCATGCTTTCCCGGGCATGTGTGCGTGTTACCTGCACGCAGCTCTGTGCTGCAGGTGTTTCCAGTTAATTTAATGCTCAATTGGACAGATATTCCAAACCCAAATGAATTTTTCTTCTGTCCTCTAATTTTTACATATATATTTATATATTTTAAAAAGTAATAAAAACAAGAGTTTTTCAAGAGATATTATAGATTAAATAAAAATACTGGCATTAACATATATGTATATATTTATCACACCTGTGTATAGATATAGATGTCTATCTATAGAGATACCCAGGTGATACAGCATTAACATGCATGCTTAAGACAGAAGGATTAAAATATTCTCTCGCTGCAAACTAAAATCTATCACAATTGGGCCATCTCACCCCATTTTGCTCTATCACTTTAAGAAAGAGCTTCATCATATATATTAAAAGTTGAGAAATGCTTGTCGAAGAATATAGGCCCAAGGGGGGCTGTCTGGCTCCCTCATGCTCCACATCGTTAATTCATTCTTGCTGATGGTCTCAATCTGGGAAAATAAAGGCTGGGGAGGTGGCTCAGTGGAATAAGCACTTCCCTGGCAAGTGCAAGGGCCTGAGTTCAATCCCCAGTTCTGCCAAAAAAAAAGATCAATCGGGAAAATAATAGTCCAGAATCCTCTCCTGCCAGACAAGTTGGTGTGGGTTAGAACTTTTTTTTGTCCTTACTCTTGTATGTCAAGCAGAATTTGTTGAAAGGAGTGAAGAGGGTAGCTAAGGGGCTGCTCTGGGGTCAGCTTTGGGTTTACCTGGTTCTTGTCTCACAGGGAGCAGCAGAACTGCTGTGCCTTAAGGGAGCGAGTAAGCGAGAGCTCCACCTGGAAGGAGACCTGTGGGCACCCTGCGGGGTGGGAGGCCGCCTTCACTGCATTCAAGGCGACTGTCAGGCCTGGGGTCTGCCCAGGGACCTTGCCTGCCCGAGGAGCCGTGCAGTGCAGCTGTGAGTTGGACCAGGGAGGAAATGATCCCAGGGCCCCAGGTTTGGGGAAAGGATCTGTTTTGTTTTGTTAGTTGTTGTTTTCCCAGATAAGACCTCGTCAACACTTTCAGTTGCGCAGGCCGTTTCCTCTAAGCTAGGCCCCAAGAAGGAGCTGCCCTCCCCCCTCCTCGGGCTGCCAGGAGGAGGCGAGGTGCTGCAGACACCGCCTCGGTCTCAGGGGAAAGGGCAGGGGCATCTCGAGGACCGCCCTGTCTGGGGGCGGGGAGCCAAGAGGAGGCTGCCGACACGTAGAGGGCACTTTGGAGGACAGCTGGGCCCCGCAGGCTTCCTGACTTGGGCTTCTGTCCCCTCCTGTGCCAGGGCCCTGCCGAGGAGCTTGGCCGTTTGGCGTGGGGCCAGTGGGCTGCTGGCCAAAGGGCACTAAATCAAAGTAAAAAAGAGGTGACATTTTAAAAGCAAAGGACATTTCTTGTTTGTTTGAATTAGAGAGCAGAAAGAAATAAGCTACTGTAATGGCGAAAAGGTTTAAGATATAAAACATCACTGTCCAGAATACTTGAAAGTTGCTTGGAAAAAATTTTGTTAAGGAGTATATATCCCAACCTTATAAAGCTAACTTTCCCAACATTTCTCTAGATGATGATATGCAAATCCTGGCTTAAAAACTGGTCACCTGGTGGAGCCCTTATTCCTTGAAAATAAACAGAACACTCTAGTTCACCACTTTCCCAAGGATAATCTAGTTAAATTAGTAGCAAATTAGTGGCTAAATTCATGGCTAAAATTAGTGGCTCCACAAACTTTTTCCTCATTTTCAGTCAAGAATTGTTTCTTGTGTTACTGAGGACCCTTTCCTCCTGGATGTGCTCCCTTCTGTCATCAACTGAGAAAGCAGAGAGCCACAGTTGAGGAGGTGGGCTGGGCCTGGGGACAAGGTTCTCAAGGTGCGAGACAGGGAGCAGAGGGAGACCAGAAATTCACTCATTTATTGTGATTGTCAAATGTTTCAGGAATACAAAAGAGTAAAAGCAGTGTTGTGAGCACCTACATCATTGCACCTTGGTTAAGACCAAAGCATCACACTTTTACTAATAAGGAAAAAGAATCAAGATACCAAAGCCTCAGTTGGCAAGTGATGGGTCAGGGTGGAAAGAATGCTGGCTCTATTGTTCTGTCAAATTTACCAGCAACATTTAATGAACTAATGAACATCTGTTTGTGCCAAGCCTTAAGGTTGTAAAGATGAAAGATAGCCTTTTTGACTCAAATATGCTAAGTGGCTCATGAGAAACACACACACACACACACACACACACACACACACACACACACACACACACATACACACACCATATTCTACAAAGGGCAGTGGCAGATGGACACTGTGGGACCTAAGAGACTACAGAGACTTTCTAGCTAGGAAGGACCACAAACCTGCTAACATTGTGTGGAATTGGCTCAAAGCTCATGGGCCTGGTGGGGCATGTGTGCTTTTTCTTGGGAAGGTCTAGCTGTTCTTCTACTTTACAATATTTCTCATAACACTCAAAGAAAGCAAGAGCTGCATTAGGACCAAAGATGAGGGCCTGGCTTGAGATACTGCCCCAGCCAAGAAAGTCCAAGACAGCCTCTAGGAAGATATAGACAGGAGGTGCCTCTTGACAGGATACAGGGCAGGAGGAGCCTCCCTCAGGGCCCTCAAACTTAGATGTGAATTTGCATCACTGAGTCTCCCATTCAAATGCAGATTTTGACCAGAAGGTTCTAGAAGAAGCCAGATAACTCACAGTGCCCTCAAGACCTCCATGATGGTGAAGGGATGCTGTTGGTGCTGGGCTGCATTTTGAGAGAAGGGTGGTGCATAGGCCAGGTTTCTCAACCTGAGCTAATGAAAGTCTCTTTCTTTACCAGCTCTTGGTATGTGGATCAGCATTTCGCTTGGCGTCCCTGATTTCTGACCATGGGAAGATAGTAGTGCTCCTCCAGGCACACAACTAAATATTTCTCAGGGCACTGCGTAGGGACTGGGAGGGCACCATGCTAGAGGTCACCCAGGATGTCTTAGGAGCTGTGACTGTCTGGCCTCACTTGACAGATTATGTACTAACCGCTAGCTGGGAGTTGGGTAGGGTGCCAAGCAACTTTCTGGAATTTTTTTTCCTGGTTCTGAAAATTGAATTTAGGACCTCACACTTGCCAGGCAGGGTCTGCTCCAATGAGTTAAATCCTTGGAATTTCTGGAATTCTGATGAGCAATGAACTCTAGGTTGGAAACCACAACTGCGGGTGATTTAGGTGGAGACACCCTGCTTCTTCTGGGAGTCACTGAGGTAGAGACACTCTGCTTCTGCAGTAGATCACGGAGTGGAGGCACCCTGATTCTCCTGGTTCCCAGCAAGCTACAGGACCTTGGGCCTATCAAATATGCTTTCTTCATCTGTCATTTCTGATAGCATCCACTCAAACTTAAAGGTTGAGGAAAGAAGAAGATGGAAGAATGTGGAGGAAAATTCTGGACATTTCATACCCTGACATACACAAGCTTTCATGTTCTTTTAATGTCATTTGAAAAACCATATTTTGAAAGTTTTTTTTGAAAAACAGGATGAGATTGTACAATATCAGTGCAAAGAAAAATTTCTAGAAAAAATGCAATGCTTTGTAAAACAAAAATTATATTGATAAATTTAAGTAAATTAAAACTTAAAATTTTAGTACATTATGAACTATCACCAACATTAAAAGACAAAGATTAGAAGAAGCTATTGTGTGGTAGAAAATCAGTGCTGCTTTGCTTTACTACAGAAAATATGCATTAAAGTCTTAAAACTCCCTTATCGAAAGAAAAGAACCCAAGAGAAAATATCCAAAACCTATAAACAAGCAAGCTCCAGAAAAAGAAAGTGGATGGCCTGGAAGTAGCAATGCTTCCCTCCCTCGGTGCGCAGAGCCACAGCTCCAGCGTGTGCCTCTCACGCCTGGGCGAGTGAAGCATCACAACTCTGATGGTGCAAAGTGCTCCCGCGCAAGGCACAAGCAGCTCTTCCTGCTGCTGGAGGTATAACTGAGCGTTACTTTATGAGCAACCTGGCAATATTAAATAAAGCTACAAATGCCCCCGAACCTATGACACCGTTTTATGCTTAGGTGAAAGATATGTTTGCAGAAAAGATGGCTGTAGGATTGTTTTCACAAGTGAAAATTGAAATGCCCAGGATGTCTGTCCATAGCAGACTCGATACATTCAGGATTTTTTACAAAATGGAATATTGCTTACTTTTATGAAAATAAATACAGTAGAGCTCTCGGTTGACACAAATGTCAAAGGCGTTGTACAACAAAATGGTAAGGCATAGAAGCATTCAAAGTATCCTGTTAATTTGAAGTATAAAGTATGCCAAATACTACTACGTTATTTTTAATGATATGCATTCATATAGTAAAAGGAAAAAACCCTCAACTGCGTGCATTGGAATTTTTAAGGTCACATACAGGATTTTTATTCTTCTTCATTGAGAAGGGAGACAGTGTTGTTGGGGAGGGCTACATAGTGTAGGAGAATTGAGTTTGTTTTTGTCTCAATAGCTACAAACAGGAGAGCTTTGACTCTACCTCAGCTTCTAGTCCAGCAACCTGGCTTGTTGTGGTTTATGTCTAGGTGTCCCTCCCGAAGCCTCTTGAGTCATGGGGTGGCTTCTACAGTCTGTGATGAATTCATGATCCAGTGCTGGGGTTAGGGGTGTCAGTGGTACTCCTGACAGCCCCCTATTGGGTAATCTGCATGACAGTGTGAGGGGGGAAGGGAGGCTGGCTAGCTGCCTCAGATGCTGCCCTCCTTTGCTCTTTGCTGGTTTCCACCTCTATGAATGGCTGCCCTCTGCCATGTGCCACTGTGCCTTGGAGCCGGCCGAGTATGGACTGAACCCTTGTGAGCCAAATAAACCTTCCCTTCTTGATTTTTGGGTGTCAGGTATTTTGTCTCAGCAATGAGAGAAAAGTAACTGAAACATGGCTTTATTTATTTATTTATTATTACAGGTGTGCACCACCAAGCTTGGTTTCCAGGCAGCACAGCATGTGGTACTGGGTATTGAACCCGGGTCCTTGCATTTGTCAGACAGGCATTAGACTGCAGAGTTATCTCCTCTGCCCAGCAGCAACCTTGATTTAAACGTCTCTCTGTGGTTTGAGATCAATCCCAAATCTAAACTATCTTCTTTATACATGAAAGAAGTTTACTAGATGAGCTGTGGTGAACTCAGGGCCTTACATCTTGTTTAAAATTTTTGCCTTGTTTTTTTTTTTTTTGATTACTGTATATTTTTGGTTGAACTGTTTTTCAGGAGAGATTTATGTTTTGTTTTTGGTGCTGTTAGGTCTGAGAAGCCCACCACGTGAAGAAAGACTCCAAGAGATGTCCTCTCATGTAAAATCAAGGGGATTTTATTTTCCATGCATGCATGGGGCTCACTGAACGTGCAGGAACAGAGAGCCCCAAGCTGACTGTGGGCTGGGTTTTAAGCCGGAAGACAAAGGGAGGAGGGGTCTTGTAAGCGTGGTTACAGAAGCGAATGGCATTGGTTAGTTTAGGTTGACCTTTAAAATAATTGGTGGGTTTGAGAATATATGACTTTTTAGTGAAACTAAGAGGGGCAGGCAAAAGGACAACTATAAGTTAACTCTGTGGTTTTGACTGTTTTCAAGACTGGCTGGGTCACAATGGCCTGTCTTAGGAGAGTGTTCCCAGGCCAGAGATTAAATGTTTTTCTAAGCTAGGCCCCAGCTGAGGTTTGTGTGTCCTCTTTGTTTTGGGAATATAGGTGATTTAAGCTCTATGGCCATAAGCAGACATAACATCAGGCAGTATCTGTACAAGCTGACATGGTTTGTTGATGTACTAAGGTGGCGCATACAGAACAGGATGGCGGCGCAACCTCATGTATGCTTTTAGAAATTATTTGGGCTTTACATTCCCCCCTTTTGGTGTTGGAAATCTCTAATCTTAGAGATTTGAGTTGTTGGTAGTTAAGGCCTCATACTGTTGGCGAATAATCATGAGTTTGACATTGCCTATTTGATCACGAACAAAACCTATAATCCTATTAATCACACAGGGTCCTATGGTTACTGCGAGAAGCAGGAGTAGTAGTGGTCCCGCCAAAGCAGTTAACAAGGTAGTCAACCATGGGGAATGGTTAAACCAAGATTCAAAAATACCTTGTTGAGCTTGGCGTTTTTTAAATCTTTGTTCTAACCTCTCCCTAAGTTTAGTCTTGCAATCTTTAACAACACCAGAGTGATCTGCATAAAAGCAACATTGTTCTCTTAAAGCAGCACATAATCTTCCTTCTTTAAGGAAAAGTAAATCGAGTCCTCAAGTCCTCGTCTGTCTGTTTTGTAGGACAACTTCGGAGAGGGAAGTTAGGGAGTTTTGAAGAGCCATAACAGATGTTTCTATGGCCTTCAAATCTTCATCCATTGTAGCTTGTAACTGACTCATTTTTTTGATTATTATGTACAATGGCTGTAGTCCCTGTGCCTATACCAGCAGCAGCAGTTATTCCCATAATGATGGCTAAGGTAATAGTGACTGGTTCTCTTTTGGCTAAGGTAATAGTGACTGGCCTAATAACCTATCTTCTAATTTTATCCCCGAATGATAAAAAATCCGGGGGAATATAGAAACCAACACACAAAAGTTAGCAGAGTTATTAAAGACCTTAGTAGACATGCAGGGGGTAATCCCAGTGTCACATGCCCATTTCAAACCCATTGGAGGTTGAAGAAATTTGTCTTTATCCTGTATCTGATAGACAATGGCACATAGAGGTTTTACTCAAAGGGGGGGGGGTCCCAATGTAGGTTCTTTGTCCTGTGACCTCAGATAAGGTGAGTTTATGGTCGGTATCCCAATTACAAGACGCACCAGAAACAAGGGTGGTATAAGATCTATTTATAGCTATTCCTTCATAATATGGTGGTGAAGCAGACAGGCAGAGCCAACAGGACTGGGTAAGCCTAACTTGAGTATGATTGAGAATAAAGTAAGCTCCTAATATGAGGTTATATAATCAGTCATCAGAGGCTATGAGGGAGGAGGAAGTGGTGGGAACTGGAGGATGAGGATTATTATTATTTTTTATTTATCTTTTATGGCCATTGTATATTGTTTTAAACAAACTTGTCTATTTTTATATCTCATCAGTTTTATTATTACCTGTGGCATATGGATTGTCAGACCTAGGGAAAACACTTAGTACTCTCCAGTCTGTA
>PVKA01028919.1:0-28859 GCA_004027165.1 Ctenomys sociabilis
AACTTCATCTGAGGACACCAGGGTCTGGGAGCCAGTCCCTGCCCTTCCAAGTACCCTGTGTCAATGGAGACACCACTTGAGCATCCCATCCCATCCCATGTGCCCCAGGAGTACAGCTGTCTTGCGGGAAGGTCTGACTCTATCTTAGGCAAGCAGGCCTAAGGCAGAGTATGGAGCTGTGGGTGCCAACCATTCTGGCTCTGTTCAGTAAAATCTTGATTTCATGGTTTCTTTGCCCCTAAGTGTTACTAATCAGAGCTCACTCTCTAACCCTCATTCAGCTCTTCCAAATTCTCCCCTACTATGAGGGAAATGTAAGCAAATTCTCACCAGCTGTGTGCCTTTAGGGCACTGCTTTCTACAGTTTGCATTGCCTCATCTGTAAAATGCATCCAACGTTTCCTACACAGTAGCAGATCCTTAGTTAAAGGTGTTCAGTAAAAGGAATTCATGGACAGCATTTGCTTCTCAGTGAAGCCTGGATTCCACCATCCACCTGTCAACTGCCAGGCTCCAGATGAGAGACTTCCTAGACCCCTTAAATACTCAGTCTGCTCCCTCAAGGAGGGAGGGAAAGAATGGGTCTAGGAAGAAGACGAACAATAAGTAAGTGTGTATCAGGACGACTGTGCTCTGTAGGAAAACATCTGAATAAATGAGTAGGCATTGGAATCATGGGGCATGGTGGATGGGACAATAGACAATGGATTTAGCATTTGTTCCCTGTTTGAACTGATGAATAGTTGGGTAAGGGGGCTAACTAGGATAGATATGTCTACCTAGGAAAGGCCTGGCTCACAGTGGGAAATAAATATTTCAATTGAATAATACTGAAATGGAATAGACACATAGATAGAGATCATGTACGCTGTTGCAGTCTTCTAAGAGTCAGAGCTTGTCACGGAAAAATGATAAAGAACCAGGCAGACAAAACTTCTGTCCTCAGGGCTGAGGATATAGCTCAGTGGCATAAGTGCCTGCCTAGCAAGCGCAGAGTCCTGCGTTTGAACCCAGTACCAAAAATCAAACAAACAAAAGATTTATGTCCTCATGTGGAAACAACAAAGAAACCTACAATTGATAGATGGATGTATGGATGGTTGGGTAGAAGGATATATGTAGGGATGGCTGGATGCTTGCTTAATTGTATGGATAAACAGGGTTTTACCTGGATGTTGAAGTGATGGGCAGGTAGATGGATAGATATGGATGGATTGAATGGGTGTCTGGATAGATTGATAGGTGACTGATGGGGTTGGATGTGTAGATGACTGGTTGATTTGTATGGGTAGATGAGTGGTTGATTGAGCATGTGGATGAATGAGTAGGAAGATAGACGGGTTGTAGGTGAAAGAAGGCAACAAGATTGTGATGCTGAAGTTGAATGTGACTGAAAAGGACCAAGTGGACTTGTGGTTCAAAGATAGCTTACAGTGGGCAAGTGACTAGAAGCTAAGGGCCGAGTGGGTGGAGACCTCGATGACCTATGAATGACCCAAGGGGTAACTTCTCAGCCCTTTCCTACTCTTTTGGTACTATTAGGGAGCCTAGCATTGGAAGAGCCAGTAGAGTGATGGGAACCATTAGGGATGGGAGGACTAGAGTATGGTCATGGTAATATAGCCCCCCTCGGGTCGAGCGGACCCTTTAAGGGTGACCTGCTTGGCCACTCCCAACATGGCCGTGCGCCCGCTAGTTGCCCCCCCCCGGGGGGGGAACGACAAGGGGGGGTGGGACCTTCCCATCATGGCGGCGCGGCGGGGCTGTCGCGCTGAGGTCACGGCGGCGCGCCGGGGGGGCGGGGCGGCCGGGGGAGCGATTTAAAGGGACAATGTCCCCCGAGCGGTGGAGGCGGCGGCAGCTGCGGAGGCCTCGGCACCGGCACCGGGAGCGACAGCTCTGTTAGCGGCAAAGACAGCCGCACCAAGGAAGGGAGCTCCATGCCCCGGCACCCAGCCGGCGGCGCCGCCTCCTTGGTGAGGCCCGGCCCGGCCTGGGGAGCCCGAGGGCGGGGCGGAGCCGGAGTGGGGAGGGGGAGGCCTTGGCCGGGCAGGGCCAGGCAGGACCCCCCAGGGCGGGGGGCGGGGCGGGGCCTACAGGGGCGGGGCCTGGATGGGGGCGGGGCCTCTCCGGTGGGGGAGGGGCGGGGGGTCTTTGGGCAGGTGTCTCCTCCAACCTCGACGCGTCCCGCGGGGTCTCCCGCCCCGAGGTGCACGGGTAGAGGGAGCCTCCTCCCCGGGACCCCGGCCCCCTGAGGGGTGCAGCTGCGCGGTGCAGCCCCTAGCTCTGCAACCCCTGAGGGACGTCTGGGCGGGAGCCCCCACCCCAGCTGCCAAAGTGCTTCGAAGTTACGGTCCTGCCCGATCCCTCGGGCAGTGCCCACCCGGTGGGCACCTGCATATGCTTCTTTCAGGCCGGGGCAGGGACCCCGCCAGGACTGCCAGCCCAAGGACCAGCCCCCTGGGAGCCCCAGGCCCCCAGGGCAGCGCCTGCAACCAGGCCTGGAGCCCCGGCTCCGCCCCGGTTGCCTGGGCCCGGCCTCCCCACCATCTCCCTGGGGAGGGCGCCTCATTCCTGCCCTTCACTTTCAGCCGTTACCTTGAAGGTATTTATAGGTGGAGAGGACAGGCCCCTCTCTCTGGGGTCCTCATTTCTGGACCAGGAGCACTAAGGCTCCTTTTTGCCCTCTGACCAGAGCAATCTGGATGGAGGTTGGGGGAATGGGAGAACCCAGGCTGGGTGTGCATGAGGGACAAGGCTGTCAAGAAGTGAAAGGGTTAATGCTGGGGTCACTTGAGGCTGTGTGTGGGAGTGAAGGGGTTAACGTTAAGAACCCTCGGCTCCTGGGGGGCTGTGGTTAGAGTGTGGGCAAAGAGCAGAAGTAATTGATAGGGGCAACCCAGGCGAGAAAAGTGAAAGGGTAATGACAGGGCACTTGAGACGGTGTAAGGGATCAGCGCGGGGATGTGGTTGGCTTTCGAGGAGAGGGAGGCATGACTGGAGGATGTGCCAGTGCCAGGAAGCCGGGGTACAACGGGTGAAAGTGAAGCTGTGTGTGAATGAAGGGAGGAACTGGGGAGAAGCCATAGGATTAGTGATGGAAGGAAACAAGATGTTTGTGTGTGCAGGGTAAACTGAGGCAGTGAACCATCTGGTAGAGAAGCACTACCTGTGGGGAGACTGATGAATGCTGTGGGTAGAGCTCCTTGGGATATAAGTGTGTGGGCAGGGCCTCATTACTGTTTACTTAGCTCCATTGGATTTGGAGGTAAACTGAGGTGATGGGTCACCGGGTCAGGACTGAGGTTTTGAGGGAAAACTAAGATGGAATCCTTGTCTTATTCCCCCTAAGCACCTCTTCCTCTCTGTTCCCAGACCACAATGCCTCGCTAAGCCGGAGGAGGGGTACTGAGAGGAGCAAAGCTGAGTGCATCCATGGAGGGACCCCTGGCGGGGGGCCTAGTCGCCCCTGACCGTCCTCGAGGCCCAGAAAGACTGCCTGGTCCAGCTCCAAGGGAGGACCTCGAGGGTGGGGCCGAGGCTGCTGAGGGTGAAGGTAGCATCTTCCGATCTACCCATTACCTGCCTATCACAAAGGAAGATCCTCAAGATATTCTGGATGGCAGAGGTGGCATTTCTGGTAAGAAGGAACATCCAGTGGGTCCCCAAGGCTCAGAGAGAGCCAGGTCACCCAATTTAGCAGGAGCTGAGTTGGGGATTCAGATTCTCCTTGAGTCCATTGTCTTATCTTTGCATCCACTTAGTTTACCATTTTACAGCTGTGCAAACAGATGCTTTGGGTGCCCAGTGGGTAGCAAGGAGCAGGCCTGACACTCTGGTTGGCCCAGCTCTCTCCTCCGAAATAGGCACTAATTAAAAGCAGGCATCAATGTCAGCACCCTGAGCCCCTGTGCCCCTTGTGTACCCCCTCCCATCAGTCAATCTTAGCTCCCGCTTGCTGTCTTGGTTGTCTTGCTTCTACACCCTGGGCCAAAGCAGTTTGTGCCCTCTGGTGGCAAGGGAGAGAACGGGGAGTCAAGGATGCCTGCTCCCCTTTGTGCCTTGGTTTATCCTACAAAAAAGGTGTCTCATGTTGTCCCCACCCTAAGATTTGTTACTCCTTTATGAAATACTGAGCGCCTACTATGTGCCAGTCTGTGTTCTAGTTGCTGGGAAAACAGCCACAAACCAGAGAGGCAAAAGTTTTTATCTATCTAGTGGCTGCCATTCTAGAAGTAGAGATGGATAGCAAGGAACTAAGCAAATGTCATAAGAGCAGATGGTGACAGGCTGTGAAAGAAGTAAACACAGTGCCAGGAGCACATGTAGGGGACCTAGAAAGCCTTCCTGAGAAAACGGCTTTTGAGTGGCGCACAGAATGGATGGTGGGAAGAAACAGCAAGTCCAAAGGTCCTGTGGTAGGGGGAACTGGGCACATCAAGACCAGGCAGGGGCCTGGTGTGACTGGAGAATGTCTCCCTTCACCTGTTTGTCCTGCCTCCAAGGCTTTGGTTCCCAGGAACCCCTGAACACCTCAGTGGCATTGTCCTACCTGTCAACCCCTTTGATAATAACTTCATGTCACTCTTTGAAGAACTGGTGGTATGCCCTTTGTTGTTATTATCCCATGTTAGAGTTGGGAAAGCTGAGACCTTTTATAAGTTGCCCAAAATCACAAAACCAGCCATTGCAAGATGTACTTTGGGCTGGGGAGATGGCTCAGTGGAATAAGTGCTTCCCTGGCAAGCGCAAGGGCCTGAGTTCAATCCCCAGTTCCGAAAAAAAAAAAAAAAATGTACTTTGACAGCATTGGCCACTGGGCTTCACTTATCCTTAGGGGTCCTTGGCCTGTCTCTGCCCATGAGCACCTCTTACAATGCTCTAGTATTTAGAGAGCACCTTCATGGGGCTAAGAACACACCATCCCTGCCATGAGGGAACCTACAGGTGAGACACATACGCACCAGGTGTAAAGACACAGTTACTGAGGTGTGAAGGAAGAAGCACCCAGCCCAGCCTGGGACATCCAGGAGTTGTTCAGAAAGTGAAAGGTGTGGGATGAGGGACAATGAGCCCAACTAAGGGGACAGAGGATTAGTCCAGTACCTTAGCAATTGCTTCCTCCAGGCCCAGAGAGTAGCAGGATCTTTACAGCTGGCCAGGGCAAGATCTATAGAAGCTTGCTGGGATCCTCTGTAGGTCTGGTTCTGAGGGATTGGGCCTTTCTTTTCTACCAGACAACCCAAGTCTGGAGAGCAGGGAAAAGTAGGTCGAGAAGTGTGACCTTGCTCTCCCTGGTGAGCAACCAGAGATTCACAAATGCACCTGGCTTGTAACCTGAGGGTGTCAGGTGTGGTGGCACACTCCTATAACCCAGCATTTGGGAGGCTGAGGCAGGAGAATTGCTGAGAGTTTGAGGCTGGTCTGCGGTACATAGTGAATTAAGGCCAACCTGAACCTGTCTCAAAAAAAAAAAAAAAAAAAAAAAATTACAGCCTGAAGCGGAGGGGGATATAGCCACCAATGAGGGTCATGGTCCCTAGGAACAAATGGGGGTACAGGGTGGAGATGGCTGGACTTGGTGTGGGATCATGGTTTAAAGATTGGAGGAAGCTTTGGGCTTTGCACACTGTCTCCTCTTGTCCTCTTGGCCTGCCCGACACGCCCCCCCAGACTTGGGCACCTGCCCTAAGAGTCTTATGACACCTAAAAATAGGAACATCCTGTGGGGCTGCTCTTCCACCCCAAAGCCTGGGCCTTCCCTCATCTATACTCAGCCCTTGGGGCCCCCTGAGGACTCCCTGGAGTGGCCATCTCTAAATTCCTCTGCCTGGCCAACAGTGTGTCCATGACCTGCTGTCTTCCATTATGGCTGTTGGCTAGAAGCCTCCTGGATTCCCCATCACTGCTGCCTGAAATGCATCTCAGTTGGGCATCTCAGGTACAGCGGAGTTGGGGACAGGGAGGGGGGCTTTGGACATTCTATATGGATCAATGAAAAGTCTGGTGCATGCTTCACTTACACTGGGGACAGGGAACCCAAGGACAAGTCTTCATCATTTCTGCCCTTGTGGGGCCTCAGGCTGGGGAGGAAATCAGCATGGAGCAAGCTGGCCTGAGGCTCTGAGTCAAGCCTCCAACTTCTGTACTGGGTGGTGGAGGAGCTGGCCCAGCCCCAGGAGCCCACCTCCCTTCTTGCTCTCCATGATTTGTTTCCCTGGATGGAACATTTACCGCGCTCTTATTGGACTGCACTGCTCACCCTGCAAGAGTGGGGAGGTGGCTGTTCTGCCTGTGCAGAGGAGGAAACCACGGCTTGGATTGGGCACAGCAAGCCTGCCAGGATCCACAGCTGGGCTTGAACTCAGACTTGGCTGGCTCCAGAGGCCCACCTCCAAGTGTCTCTAACACAGGCTCTACTTGGCCTCCTTCCTCCAAAGTTGCTGCCACTAAAAATAGGAAGCCTCGCTGGAGCTGCTTAGACAAAGAGGCCAATGTGACCCTCTGGCTTGTGGAATTCTTAGACAACGGCAATCGCAGACCCATCAGATCTGGGACATCCAGAATCTTGGGACCTTGGGCTCCCCGCATCTCAGAAACAGGACGCCCAGGACCCTCAGTTCTAGGGTGTGCTGGGGCTGGTCACGCATGTGTCAGTCAACCCTGAAAGAAGCTTGCATCTATGACTCATGTGCCCTTGAGAGACCCTGTTTTTTTGGGTCATTCTTCCTTGACTGGCCTGGACCTTGCTTTCCCAGGCTCCCCACCCACTAACAGTTCACCCTAACTTCAGCTCTGCTGACACCCCAGCACAGTCCTGCTCCCCATCCATCCATCCCCATGGTTCTTAAATAAGGGTCACTGACACCTGCTTCAGGGGATATGTCAGTAACATCTGGAGACTTTTTTGATGATCATAACTGTGGAAACAGAAGTAGTGGCACAGTGAGGGGAAGTACCCCAAGGGTGCCTCTCAGCTTCCTCCAGTGCGAGGCTGTCCCCCACCCTCACCTTCACTTTCTAGGCCATGCTGCTGTCACAGCCCTTATCTCAGGCTCAGCACTCCTCAGATAACACACATTCCTGATCATTCCCCCCTCCCCATTTTCCTTCCTTTATTCCCAGTGGTCGGCTCTCAAGTTCCAGGACAAATTGGATAGTGCAAGCAATCGCCCTGGCCCTTGCCCTCTTTCTGGACCATCTTCAAATTGAGGCTAATCCAGCAATTGCATCTGTCGGGCCCTGGCCAGGGCACAAGTTCCCCCAGTGTGTTAACCTTGGCCCAGACAATTGGCCTGCTCCCCAGCTGGCATGCTTGCCTGTGTCAGACAAGCGTGGCGGGCAGAGAGATGCAGGCCAGGATTCCTGTGGTCGCTCTAGGCATTGGCTCAGCAGGCAGATAATGGAGAGTTGGCTCTATCTGTGTTGGGGGATGCCCAGGAAGGGATTCCATCCTAGGATCTGAGCCTAGAAGAGGGTCCAGAAGGCAGGGATGAGCCCTGCAGAGCTTAGTCTGGACTGGCTCCTCATCCTTCACCTGGCATGTATTTGTGGAACACTTGTTGCCAGGTGCTGGAATGCCAAATGAATGAAGCTGACAGAGTCGTGCTCTGGTGGGACTTAGGTGCTTGCGGGGGACTCAGACCAGTCATTCAGACAGGGAACCCGGCAGTTTCTGGGAATACTGAGAAAGCAATGAAACAGGTGCTGAGAGAGCTAATAATAGGCGAGCCCTTGAGTACGTGACTTGGGAAGAGTGCTTTGGGCAAGTGTAGAGGCTCTGAGGATGGAAGTTAGGTGGGCTTGAGGCTTTCCAAAAAGGCCACACAGTCAGAGCACAAGCAGCAAGGAGCTAGGAGAGGCATGAGAGGTTGGATACAACATCCAACCTCCTAGGGCAGGGGTAGCAAATCTTTTAGAGCTTTCAGAAATACATATCCCACTGCAGCACTGTCCTAGGGCCTTGTGGTGGCATTTGAGAATCTGGCTCTTACTGTAAGCTTAATGAGAAGCCAGCTGAGTTTCTACCAAGGTGTGACTTTAAACCATCACCCTGGTTGCTGGGTTGGGGTAAAGAGAGAAGGGTTGGAAGGCAGCAAGCCCCTGGGGCCCTCAGGAGACCTATGGGGACTCCTCCAAAACCCTTGGGGCTCAGGAATGTAGAGGCCAAAGGCCTCTCAAAGAAGGGGGCTGGAAGCCAGCAGGGCCTTTCTGAGGTGCCCTGCAGGCCTCCAAAAGCTGGGGTATGGAGCCCCAGGCAGGGGGACCCCAGCCCCTCAGGGTCTCCCCTCTCTGTTGCAGACGGGCAGCCCTATCCTGGCCTCAGCGAAGCCCTTCCCCGTGCCACCTCCGCCACCCATCGGATCAGCAGCTGGTGAGTGCCATGCTGGCCCTGACCTCAGGGAGGGCAGGGGGGCCCAGGCCGAAGAGAAGCCCCTGGGAAATAAAAAGGGGACAGGAGGGAATCAGGAGGCCAGGCAGGAGGAGGTGGCTTCCAACAGCCAAGCCCTTGGGTGTATGCTGGGGGTGAGGGGAGGTCTGGCATGAACACAGATGGTCAACTCTCATTATCTCTGCCAGGAGCAGGGCCAAAAAGGCCTGAGTCTGCAGGGTGGACCCTTGAGTCCTGTCTCTCTGCCAGGTGACCCTTAGAACCATGTTAGGCCTTTCTGAGCCTCAGTGTCCTTGTCCATAAAATAGAACCATAAGATACATCTCACAGATTTGCCTTAGGAATCCAAAGGGCCTTGGGTTAAGCACTGTGCAAATGGCCACTACTGTTCATTGAGCAGCATGGCAGGCACCAGTGTCTGATAGTCTGACCAGCTCTGGGAATTCATCATGACTGCTAGGTGCTGAGCGCTTGGCGGGTGCTTATTCCACTGACTCTTTGCCACAGCCCTGGAAGGATGGCTCTGTTCCTTTCATACATCACAAATGGGTTTGAAAAGAAGCTTTGTGGTTCCTGCTCCATCTGACAGGGGAAATCCATGTCTTCTGTTTCATGGGCTCAGCCATTATCCCCTCTTGAAGGCAGGATCTTAAAAATGAACAGAGAGCTGACCAGGAACAAAGAGAACTTCTGTTGCACACAGGCAACAGGTGAGGCAAAATGCTTCCCTGAGCTACAAGTTGTGCCCATCCTCACCCTATGTCTTTTAGGATCAGAGTCCCCATTTGAAAGGTTGTGGTTGTAAGCATTTTTAAAAAAAAATTTTTTTTTTACAGTGCTGGGATCCAATTCAGGGTCTCATGCATGCCAGGCAAGAGTTCTAACACAAAGCTACAGCTCTATGCCTTGCAAGTATTTAAATAACCACCTGCTGTGTGCGATGTGTGAGAAAGCTCCATCATGTGTCTGTCATGGCACAGGACTGCCATCCCAGCTACCTAGGAGGCTGAGGCAGGAAGGTCACAAGCTCAAGCCTAGCTTAGGCAATTTGATGACTGAGCAAGGCCCTGCTTCAAAATGAAAAAAAAAAAAAAAAATGTAAACAGGGGTGTTGGACGTACATCAGTGGTAGAGTGCTTGCCTGGCCTGTGCAAGGCCCTGAATTCAATCCGTTCTGAGAGGAAAAAAATAAATAAGGAAAGAAAAAGCAAAAACAAAATAGAAATCCTCCTTAGACATTGTATAAGGATTAGGAGGTTCCTGGTTCTGAAATTCATCCCCATTTTGAGGACTGAAAAACTGAGGCCCAGGGAAATTTCCTTGTTTCCCCTACCCACTTTCCACTTGAGCAGGTCACTGGGGCCAGCAAGTGAACACCACCTATCAACTACTTTCAAGGAGATGTGGGGAGCAGGTGTATCTTTTGACTTGTTCTGCTGCAAAGTTAACTTTCACCAAATTTGGGTGAGAGGTGTAATTCATTAAAAGCGGGGTTTAGGAGGACTAAGATAGGAGCAGCCTGGAATACAGGTCAGAGCCTTGAGTGCTCCCGGGGGAGAGATGAAGGAGGACACTGCCACTAGATTGGGGGATGCGCCTTTGAGGCTGCCCCTCCCCCGGCAACTGCACATTTTCCCATGATGCAACAAGTCTGGGCTATGTGGACATCCTAGACTCCAACCTGGCTTTTGACCCTGTAGTTCTAGAAGAGCTGAATATGGTAGTGTGCACCCATCACCCCAGTGCACAGGAGGCTGGAGTAGGAGGATTGCTGTGAGTTTGAGGCCAGCTGGATTACATAGCAAGACCCTATATCAAAAAAAAAAAAAAAAAAAAGAAAAGAAAAGAAACAAAAACAAAAATAATAATTCTAGAAGGGCCCACCCGCCCTCTGCTTACCTCCTGTATACCTAGCTTTTCTCAAGTCATCCTTGGGCTGGATCTCTGGGGCCTGCCTCAGATGGCCTGGGAGGACTCCCCATCATCTCCTCTCTGAAGGAAAACTGAGGCCCACAGCTAACCTGTCCCCATTTGGCACTTCCTTACAGCTGCTGGGATGGAGGCAGCCTGGACTTCCGGCCGGGCTCCCCACCATCCCATTTACTGGGTCCTTTTCCTGGCCCCCCTGATGGCCAGGGGCCCTGGGAGCACCCCCTGGTCCAGGAGGCTGGGGAGGGCATCCCATCCGAGCAGAGGTTTGAGGACTCAGTCATTGTGAGAGCCATGAAACCCCATGTCGAGCTTGACAGCTCTAGGAGGTTCTTGTACCACCAGGGTGAACTGAAGCTCTTAGAGAAGGCCCCCCAGGCCCACCCCAGGTTTGACTGGCTCCAAGACATGGAGGAGCAAGGACCTCTGCGAAACACAGGGCTACACCTGGACCTGCCTCCACAGCCACCTCCCCTAGCTTCCTTTAGGAGAGTTATTGTGCCAGTGGAAGACACTCCCAAGACCTTGGACATGGAGGTGGTAGACACCAGAGACCTCAAAGGGTTGGCCCAGCCCTCTGAGTGGGGCCTGCCCACAGCAGCCTCAGAAGTGGCCACGCAGACGTGGATGGTGAACTCAGAGGCATCCGTGGAGCGGCTCCAGCCTATGCTGCCTCCCGTCCCAACAGGGCCCTACCTATGTGAGCTGCTGGAGGAGGTGGCTGATGGGGTGGCCAGCCCAGAGGAAGAGGAGGAGGAGGAGCCAGCCGTGTTCCCATGCATCGAGTGCAGTATCTACTTCAAGCACAAGGAACACCTCCTGGAACACATGAGCCAGCACCGCCGAGCCCCTGGCCAGGACCTCCCCACAGACTTGGCCCCTCTGGCCTGTGGTGAGTGTGGCTGGGCTTTTGCTGATTCCACTGCCCTGGAGCAGCACCGGCAGCTACACCAGGCCTCCCGGGAGAAGATCATTGAGGAGATCCAGAAGCTCAAGCAATTTCCAGGTGATGAGGGTCGTGAAGCCCGGCTGCAGTGCCCCAAGTGTGTCTTTGGCACCAACTCCTCCAGGGCCTTTGTGCAGCATGCTAAGCTGCATGCACGTGAGCCATCTGGCCAGCCTGCCAAGGAGTCTTTTGGGAGCAGCAGCAGGGCTGGGAGCCCAGGGCCTGATGCCAGCACCGTTGTCTATCCACCCTATGGAGGCACCTCAGGCCTCAGTGCCTGCATCTTCTGTGGCTTTCCCGCACCCAGTGAGAGCCTGCTCAGGGAACATGTGAGACTTGTGCACACCCGTCCCCACTGGGAGGAGGATGTCGAGGCCTTTGGGGAGGATGCTACCAGCCAGCCAGGCTCTAGCCAGGATGCATATACCCGCTTCCCTGACGACGCTGCTATGGACTATTTTGGCAAAACTGAGCCACTCTTGGCCCCAACATGGCGAGAGAACTCTGCTGGATACAACCTGGGCCTGGCCTTTGGCCCAGACTGCCCACAGCTGGGCATGAGGGATTTCCCATTGTCAAAGCCACACCCACACCACTCCAATCAGAGGCCACTTGGAAGGCTGGCCTTTCCCTCCCCACTGGCATCTACCCCTTACCCCATACAGCTCGGTAGAAACAGAAGCACTGTTCACCCCCAGGGGTTGGGGGACCAGAGGCATCCTTGGAGTGAGGAGGAGGAGGAGGAAGAGGAAGAAGAGGAGGAGGAGGAAGAGGAGGAGGAGGATGTAGTATTGACTTCTGAAATGGAATTTTCCTCTGTGAATGGGGTCTTTCCACCCCCAGCTACCCCCAACCTCATCCCCCAGCCAGCCCTAGAGCTAAAGCACACTTTTCAAGTTGTCCTGCAGGCAGCAGAGGCCTCAAGGGCACAGCGGCAGCAGCTCCGAGGGATGGTGCCCATCGTTCTGGTGGCGAAACTCCAGCCGCAGGTCATAGCTGCAGCAGCCAGGGCACCCCCAAGGCTGCAGCCTGAGGAGTTGGGGCTAGGGATCACCCACCCCCTGGATTTCCTGCTCCTTGATGCACCACTAGGAGGCCCACTGGGGCTGGACACACTCCTGGAGGGAGACCCAGGTATGGCTCTGAAGAACGAAGAGAGAAAATGCCCCTACTGCCCTGATCGCTTCCACAATGGCATCGGCTTGGCCAACCACGTGCGGGGTCACCTGAACCGTGTGGGGGTCAGTTACAACGTGCGGCATTTCATCTCTGCAGAGGAGGTGAAGGCCATCGAGCGCCGGTTTTCCTTCCAGAAGAAGAAGAAGAAAGGTAGGGCGGTTTTGCTCCAACACCCACCTCCCTCCGAGTCCTGGGAGCCATATGGCCAGGCAGCTGAGTTCTAATCCCCACTATTCTCACTTTAGATCCCCCAGCACCATGCTGAGTGATATCCTCCTGAGAGACCTAGGAGTCACAGCAAAGTTCACCACCAAATATTGGTGGATATAGGGGGATGCACCAATGTTCTAGTCATACTGGCATCTGGAGGAAGGGGTCTGGGCAGAGAAATCAGGCTGAGGCAGAATTCCATTTAATTCCTTGTTCTTGGTATTGGGGGACCCAGCAGGAAATGAAACAGCAGGTCTTGTCTTCTTCAAGTTCATGGCCCAGGCCATGAGCAGTGAGATTGTTGGTGGGCTTCAGAACTTGGGGTGCCTGTAGGGTATGCAGGTTCCAGGGCCACAAGATTCTGATTATAGAGGTTGGTTTTCAGTGGGATCTGGTAGCTGTGGGTGGGTTCTGATGTCAGTAGTCATGGAGCCCTCTGAGGGAGATATTGGGGTAGGGATTGCATGTGAATGAACTAGGAGGGAAGCAAGGCATGGACCACCAGGAAATCAGGTAGTTAGACATTACAGTGTTACAGTGGGGACTGGGGGAACCAGAAGGCTGGGGAAGCAGAGATGAAATCCTTGACTCCACCTGGGTATTCATAGAAGGCTCACCAGGGAGTGCCATGTCCTCTGTGCATTTCTTCATGCAACATGTATTTAATTCACAGCATTGAGGCAATGGTGAGCAAAAATAGACAAGAGGAGGTGACCTACTGAGTATATACCCATATGATTCCAATTCCACAACTCAGAGGGAGGAACCCGGAGGCCAGGCTTCCTGGTGTGGGAGGCTGGGTGCATGGAGGTGAGGCAGGCAGGAGCATCTCTGGAGCAGAAAAGAAGGCAGGCTGACCAAGGCGATTTTCAGTGTGTGAGGGCTTGGGGCTTCAGAGTGATCCCACCCACACACAGTTCATGTCCTCTTTCTGCAGTGGCCAACTTCGACCCGGGCACCTTCAGTCTGATGCGATGTGACTTCTGCGGGGCAGGATTTGACACAAGGGCTGGCCTTTCCAGCCATGCCCGGGCCCACCTGCGAGACTTTGGCATCACCAACTGGGAACTCACCGTCTCACCCATCAACATCTTACAGGAGCTGCTGGCCACTTCGGCAGCTGAGTTGCCCCCCAGCCCTCTGGGGCGTGAGCCTGGTGGGCCAGCTGCCAGCTTCCTGACTTCCCGTCGGCCACGCTTACCTTTTACTGTTCCCTTCCCACCCACCTGGGCTGAGGACCCTGGGCCGGCCTACGGGGATGGTAAGGCAAGGAGGGGGAAGATAGACTGAAGCTCAGAGGGATGGTGGGAGGGACAGGGGCAAGTGGGGGACACTGTACATTTCTGAAATCATTTGTAGTCAAATCTGCCCCATTACCATCCTGCTACTATTTCATTCAGAGGCTTCTAGATCCAGTTGCTCCCTGCAAATGCTACTGAGCTCTTACTAGGGTCCAGCATTGTTATAGTGACAAACTCATTGAGATTCTCACAGTGATCTTAGTAAGGTGGGTGATATCACTATCCCCATTTTATAGAAGAAAAACTGAGGCACAGAGAATTTAATTAACCTAAGGTTACACAGCCAGATGGTTCCTTATTCCTTTCTTTCTTTCTTTTTTTTTTTTTTTAAGACAGGGTTTCACTATGAAATTTAGGCTGGTCTTGAACTCACTGTGGAGCCCAGGCTGGCCTCAAACTTTAATGACTGTCCTTCCTCCTCAGTCTCCCAAGTGCCAGGATGATGGGAGCACCAACATGCTGAGATTTTTTTTCTTTTTTTGGTGATATTCCTTATTGTTAAATTTTCCACCTTGAGCAGCCCTGCCCAAAAGAATTTTGTGAGATGAAGGAAATGTTCTTTAGTTATTTGTGTTGTCCTAGAGGGTCACCACTGGTCACGTGTAGCAATCATGCACTCAAAATGTGCCTAGTACAGAACCACTGGCCATCCCATGATGGTGCAGACCCAGAGACCAGATTCTAGATTTTCAACCAGTCTGCTTTGTCTGGCAGAACTGATAAACTCTTCCTTTATTTGAGTACTTTCTGAGTAAGCTTTCAACCTGGATCAGCTCAGGTTTGTTTACAAATGAGTCTGTGGTGTGGAGGTGATTTGTTGTTGCTGCTACCGCTGGTTTTGAAGAATTTTCGTTTTTGTGGTGCTGGATAGAATTCAGGGTCTTGAATGTGTTAGGCAAGTTAAGTCTCTTGAGCTAAATATATTCCCAACCCTAGGGCTCATTTTATGGATAAGAAAACTATCATCTGTTTTGCCCTAGTCCCACACGCAGAACTAGACTTCCAGCACATCACTTACTGGTTGTCCTTACAAGTCTCCTCCCTTCTCCCCAGGGGGCCAGAGGGGACGGGTTTCAGATTGGGGGAGGGCCAAAGGCCACATGGTAGCCCCACCCAGCTGTCAAGGAACAGCTGGATGCAATCCCTTAGGAGTTGGAGTAGGAGGAGCAGGCAATGCTTGAAATGTAGGTGCTGGCGGGCTGGGGGAGGTCCCTGGGACTGCAGGACAACACCTAAGACTGTTGGATACCTAGACGATGTTGGAGGAATAATCGTGGTGAAAATCAGGTGACTTCCAAGATTGTCAACGCGGAGGAGCCTTTCAGGAAAGAGAATGGGGCAGGGTCTCAGGGCAGGTCCTAGCTCCGCCCGTCAAAAGGCTGAATGCTAATCTTGAGATTCTGGCGTGTAGCTTAGAGGATACTCATTTTAGACGCAAGGCTGGAGAGGCAGTTGGAGGCTTCTCGGCAAGCATAGCCTGCCAACTTCTCGGCAGGCATATCCTGCCTGCAAGGGTGATCTGAGATCTTAGGCAACGTTTCTGCAGCCGTCGTTTCTGTGGAACTAGCAAGAGCGGTTGGCTATTAACGTTCGGCGCTCGACAGGCCAACCTGCGGGCGCCCCGAGGGGAGGGGCGAGGCGGGGCCGGGCGCGCTTGGTGGTGGCGTTCGGCGCTCCACTGCTCTCGCCTGGGGCGACCGCCCCGCGTGCGCCGGAGCCAAGATGGCCGCCTCCACCGCCCAGTGCCGAGTGACAAAAGCGGAGAGCAAGGCGGCGGCGGGGCCGCGCGCGGGGGGTGCCCGGGAGCGCGCGCCTACGGGGGCGCCCCCGCCCAGCCCCCCGAGCCCAGGACCCGTGGCCCTCCCCGCGCCGCCACCACCGCCGCCGCCACCACCACTACCGCCGCCGCCGCCGCCGCCGCCGCCGCTGCCGCGGGACGGGCCCAAGGCCAAGCCGGAGCCGGGACCCGGGCCCGCGCTCCTGCCGGGTAAGAGTCGGCTCCTGGGAGGGTCCAGGAAGGGAGAGTCGGTGTCCCGCGCGCCCGTGCTGCTCCAGATGCCCGCCATGCAATCTGCGGGGTCCCTGCCCCCCATAAAAAGTCGCGCGGGCAGGAAAGCGACCCTGTCGCCATCGCAGGGTCCCGGGTCTGAGAAAACACCCTGCCACTGCTTCTCGGGCTCTTCCACCCTCCTGACAGATGTTCTCTGCTTCCTTCGGAGTCTCGAGAGCGTCCCTCGTTGCGGTTCCGGTCCCCCTAAATGCGCAACCCCACTTTGGCCCTGTCGCTTTTGACAGACGCGCCCACTCCATCCGGATACTTTGGCAAAGTTCTCGGGGTCTCGGTCCCCTCTGGCTTCCCTGTCTGCGTTCTTGCTCCTGTAGGATTCAGACTGAACAGGAACCTACCTGGACCCTCTGCCTCCTTGGTTTCCACGGAGCAACTCCGAGGTTCCTTACAACAGTTCCTTCACAATCAGAGCTTTCTCCATGCCCTGATCTCTACCCTTTATGTAAACAGGCTTCCTGTGCCCCTTGCTCTGAAGAATTAAACCAGGGAAACCCACTTTTGTTTTCTTCTTCCTAGATGTTTCAGGAACTTCACACAAAGTTCTTTGATTCCCAACTTCCTTGTCCCCCAGTCAGATTGATGCTGGTGCAGGCCCCTGTTTTTGCCCTTCCCACATTTAGAGGTTGACTGGTGCTGAGTAAACAACCCTGGACCCATGATGTCTCTGAGTCCCAACTCCAGCTATCTTTTACGATGGATGGAGAGTTCTTCTAAGTCCTAAGTTCCCTCTGTCTCCCTGCTTTCTGCGTTGTCTCTCAGGTCTCCTGACCCTGGTCTTATTTTGTCTAGTTCCTCTTCTGTCACCACTTAAAAGTACCTCTCTTATAGTTCTGTCCAGAGCGTTGGTTTTCTCTGAGACCCCTGCAATGGGAATCTCAGCTTAGACTTGCATGGAGTCCCCTGACCTTAACCTTCTAGTGGGTGGAAGCGGCTGTTTATCTCTGCAGTCATTGGGCAATCTCATTGTTCCTGTATTATGCTGGTGCTGGGGCTTATGGGTAGAGCTTGAGCTTTCCAGGGGGGAAGATGCTTCTCAGAGTGACAGCAGGTGCCAAAGATGAGGCAGAAGTGCTGTCCTCTGTCCTTCTGGGAGTAGACAGCCAGACTCTGGCCTGAGTCTATCTCCTCCACCCCACAGGACTAGGTTCTGAGGAAAACACAATGGTGGCTATGGACTTGGGGTCCCCCCCACTCCCTAAGAAGACCCTGCCTGTCCCTGGGGCTCTGGAGCAAGTGGCCAATCGACTGAGCACCAAAGTGGCCGCAGAGGTTCCTCATGGCAGCAAACAGGAGCTGCCGGACCTCAAGGGTGAGTGGCCCAGGTGACAGGGTGTATGTGGGATGCTGGCAAGGAAGCTCATACTCACAAGGGAGCTCTAGACCTGGGAATTAATGTGAGTCCCCAAGTAGGACATGGCTTTGTGTCTAGCACTTGCAGGCACTGAGGATACCCCAGCTGTCTTCTCCCCTGACTTCCTGCAGCCCCAATTGTATCCTCATTAGACAATCCAGAGAAGCAGTACTCATGGTTGTCAAGAGCTTTCAATCAGATCCCAACTTTTACCAACTCTGACGTTTGTTAGCTCTGTCATCTTTTTTTTTTTTTTTTTTTTTTTTTTTTGTCTTTTTTGAGACAGGGTCTCACTATGCAGTTCAGGCTGGCCTTAAGCTCACTTTGTAGCTCAGGCTGGTCTCAAACTCACAACAATCCTCCTGCCTCAGCCTCCCGAGTGCTGGGATTACAGGCATGCGCCACCACGCCCGGCTTCTGTCATCTTTTGTGTAGCACTGATTAGTCTGTCAGTTGTTTTGAGTAGTAACAAGCACCATGTTGGTTCCTAGGAATGTCAGAGGAGCAAAATGGACCTGTCCTTTGCCCTTGGGTCATCAAAGTTGGAAGGCGGGAGGCAGAGAAGCAAATAGGCAAGCAATAAAGGCAATGCAGAAGAGGTTGCAAGGAATCACAGGGACCTTGGCTGAGGCCTCCCATTGAGCGTTTAGGGCATGAGCTGAGCCCCAGAAAGTGGCTTGGGTTCATCTTAGCACACAGTGTGGGGCTGATAAGCCATTGTTGGTGTGAACATATTACCTCCTACTGTGTACCCTTGGGCACCACTCTTCCTTCCTCTGAGCCTCAGTTTACCTACTTGCAAACCAGATGGGCTTATCCCCACCTCATTAGAATCACTGTAAGGATCAAGGGGGTTTGAGAGAAGCAAACCCTTAACATGGAGTCTGGGTAAGGGGGAGAAAAAGTAGCTGAGCTGGACCTTCAGTTCATAGCCTTCTCTCTTGGCCTCCATCTCACCTTCTAGCCCAGAGCCTGACCACCTGTGAGGTCTGTGGTGCCTGCTTTGAGACCCGGAAGGGTCTATCCAGCCATGCACGTTCCCATCTGCGGCAACTTGGAGTGGCAGAGTCAGAGAGTAGTGGTGCCCCCATCGACCTCCTCTACGAGCTTGTGAAACAGAAGGGCCTGCCTGATGGTCCCCTTGGGCTGCCCCCAGGCCTGGCAAAAAAGTCCAACTCGCCGAAGGAGTTGATCACTGGCTCTACCCGGCCTGGTCTGCTTAGCCTGGCCAAGCCCCTGGATGCGCCTGCTGTCAACAAAGCCATCAAGTCACCTCCAGGCTTCTCAGCCAAGGGCTTGGCCCACCCACCCAGCTCTCCATTGCTCAAGAAGGCACCTCTGGCTCTGGCGGGTTCCCCCACCCCGAAGAATTCTGAAGACAAGAGCCCCCAGCTATCCCTGAGCCCCCGGCCAGCCTCCCCAAAGGCACAGTGGTCGCAGTCTGAGGATGAGGGGCCCCTAAACCTCAGTGAGTGTGGGTCTTGGGTGTTGAGGGGGGTCCTGGCACTGGGAGGGACAGTGGGGTGATGCAACTCCTACATCCTGGGTCAGCTGGGTCACTGTGCTGGTTGAGGCACTCATTATGTCTCCCTCACTTTGTGCAGCTTGCTCTGGAGACCTAATTGCAGCTGCTAAACCCACTGAGGTCATCCTCAGCACATTGGGGCAGCTCTCAGCCTCATCTCATTGGGCTGAGGGTGGGTACTACAGTGAGAGTCACTAGGGCTCCTGTGGGCTTGGCTTCCCCAGCAGGCATTTGGGGCATCAAGGTCCTGCAGGTAGACAGGTGGTCCACCTAACAGGAGGTCCCTGTGGTTGGCCAGTCTTTCTGTCTTTCTGGCCATCCTATGTGGAGGTGTCTGTCACTCTTGGTGCGCAGAAGTGGAACCCTTCTACGTGGGTTGCCTGTGGGCTTGGAAAGAAAGAAGGAAAGACACAGTGAACAGGTTTTATGAGGGTATTATGCAGGACATCAGCCTGTCTCATACATCTGTAGGCATTAGAGTCTTGGGTAACAGTTTGGACCCCTGTCTCTCAGCGCATCCAGTCGAAGCCCCTTGCACTTCATCTGCTGTGCTTTCAGTAGCTATGCCCTTGGCCATGTGGTGCTTGGCAGCCCATGGCTCCTACCACCCACCCGCTGTCTGCCCCCACATCTTCCATAGCAGGGGTCCCAAGGGAGGACTGGGAGCATCAGAATTTGCCACAGGGATTTCCTTGCCACTTGTCCATGCAACATTCTTAAGTTCTCTGCTTTTAGCTTTATGCCAAAGGGCTAGGCAGGGAACAGATGTCTTACTGCCCAAAACACCTCAAAATAAATATGTGACATAAGACCTGAACCCCAAATTGTTTGGTCAGCTAAGAATCACACCAGACCCTCCTGCCTCTGTCCTCCAGGGCCAGCCAAGGTGGCGGCCGTGAACCCCCCTGTGTTTTGTCTCCGCAGCTTTAGATAGTGACGGGGGCAGAGAGCTGGACTGCCAGCTGTGTGGTGCCTGGTTTGAGACCCGCAAGGGCCTGTCCAGCCACGCCCGTGCCCACCTGCGCCACCTGGGCGTCAGCGACCCGGATGCCAAGGGATCCCCCATAGACGTGCTCCACGGGCTCATCAGGAGGGACGGCGTCCAGATCCGCCTCCCACCCGGGCACGGCGCCCTGGCCCAGCTGGGGCGGCCTCCTTCCGCCTCCACAGCCCTCTCCTTGCTCCCCCCTCTGCCGCCGGCCAAGAAGGCCAAGCTGAAGGCCGAGGGTATGGCCAGCCCCTGGGGGAAGCAGGACCTCTCGGCAGCTGCAGCCGCCGGCATTTTCTGGGCCTCTGATGTGGAGCCGTCTCCTCTCAACCTCTGTAGGTTCTCCCTTCGGCCACCCCGTCCTCCCTGTGGGCCCTGGAGCCCCTCCCGGGGGAGGTCACAACCCCCTCCCTACTCCCTCCATGAGGGGAAAGGGAGTAGGCAGGGGCCCTTAGCAGTGGGCTGGCTCTGCCCAGAGATCTTGTTGGCAGTGGGCTGCTTGTCCCTCTCTTGGCCTTTGATCTCCATCACCATGACCCTCCCTGAGAATGAAGGCCAAGGGAGGGGCCCTGTCTTTTGGCGTGGAAGGTCTCCATGGCAGGTGGCATCCAGGCTTGCCACTTCCAGCCCTCCCATTCTATCCTTGTTAGGACCCACAGAGCCATGGAGTCTTGGTTCTGGACCAAGGGCCTATTGGCTCTTTGGAGCTTCCGCTTGCTCCTGCTGGGTGTCTGGTCCCCTGTCATGCTCCTAAGCTCCCTAGCTTGCATCTACCCTCCACCACCACCCTAGCCTGTGAGTGTGCGGCCACCCACACCCAGCCAACCAGGATACTCCTGCAGGTGACTGTGCCAACAGTGCCAATGATTCTAACTGCCCTTTTCTGCTCCTGCTACAGCTTCCGGCCCAGAGCCAACACGAGACATCCGCTGCGAGTTCTGCGGTGAGTTCTTTGAGAACCGAAAGGGCCTGTCAAGCCATGCACGCTCCCACCTTCGGCAGATGGGTGTGACCGAGTGGTACGTCAACGGCTCACCCATTGACACACTGCGGGAGATCCTGAAGAGACGGACCCAGTCTCGGCCTGGTGGACATCCCCACCCTCCAGGGCCCAGCTCAAAAGCGCTGGCCAAAGTGGTGGGCAGTGGAGGTCCTGGCAGCTCACTAGAAGCCCGCAGTCCTTCGGACCTTCACATGTCACCCCTGGCTAAGAAGTTACCACCACCACCACCAGGCAGCCCCCTGGGCCACTCACCAACTGCCTCTCCTCCTCCCACGGCCCGGAAGATGTTCCCAGGCCTGGCTGCACCCTCTCTGCCCAAGAAGCTGAAGCCTGAACAAATGCGGGTGGAGATCAAGCGGGAGATGCTGCCGGGGGCCCTTCATGGGGAGACGCACCCATCTGAGGGTCCCTGGGGGGCGCCGCGGGAAGACATGACACCCTTGAACCTGTGTAAGTGTGACCCTGTGGCAGGGCAGGGAGAACAGTTGGAGGGGTCTCCTCCCTGTTTCCTCTTGGGGATATCCATAGTGCCCAGGGTTGAAATGGAAGGGAGGCTACACAGGCCAGAGAACACTGGACTAGCTGTGCATTTCTGCTATGCAGGCCCTTGCAACCAAGCTGCTGCTTGACTCCCCTTTGCTCATACCGAGAAGGCAGAATTGTACCCTTTGGCAGTGCCATCTTCCTTTGATTGGCAGTGATTTCCTGTCAGGCTCCTAGGGTGATAAGACAGCATGCCTCAATTAGTGATGTCTGCCATGGAAGACAGGGCGGACAAGTAGGGCTCAGTAGTGAATGTCTGAATTGTGTCTTCTTGATATTCCTGATAATTGGATGCTTGGCATTGGAGTCAAGTTTGAGTCACGATCTCTTTTCTTCCATAACCTAGTAATAGGTGACCTGAGACAGGCTTCCTGATTTGGAAGATAGAAATCAGTATAGTCTTGCATTTGTATGGTTTTCTCAGGATTCAGCAGGGCAAAACACTTAGTGCAGTGTCTGGTTGTGGAAAGCTCTCTGTTGTACTTGTCCTGTCACTGTCCCTTGCTTCTCTCCCACACCAACGCTAGTCAGTTGTGCTAGGGTAGATCGAGTGACTGCTGCAAACCAAGCAAGTGAGGGCAGCCCAGGCAATGCCTTAGAGCTCATGTGTCAGCAGCGTGCCATATGATCCAAATTGTTTTCAGTTCCATCCTTCCAAGTCCCTCTGGGAAGTGAGGGTCTCCATGTCCATCTTACAGAGGAGGAAACTGAGGCTCAGGGAAAGTGACTGGCCCAGCATCACACAGGGTGCCATCATGAAGCCAGCTGAACATGTAGAAAGGCTGCATACTTGACAGGAGCTTCTAGAGGCCCAGATGAGGGAGCAGGTCCTTGGAGTTTGGTGGAGGGTGGTGGGGGCTTGGACAGGGGCAGCCGGCACTGACATGGGCCTTGAGCTTGGAGGCTTCCTGCCCGCAGCCGCCCCCTCCTTCTCCCCCTTCCCACCCCCCCCAACTCCCTGCAGCGTCCCGGGCAGAGCCGGTGCGCGACATCCGCTGTGAGTTCTGCGGTGAGTTCTTCGAGAACCGCAAGGGCCTGTCGAGCCATGCGCGCTCCCACCTGCGGCAGATGGGCGTGACCGAGTGGTCGGTGAATGGCTCGCCCATCGACACGCTGCGGGAGATCCTGAAGAAGAAGTCCAAGCCGTGCCTCATCAAGAAGGAGCCGCCAGCTGGAGACCTGGCTCCTTCCTTGGCTGAGGATGGGCCCCCCACAGTGGCCCCTGGGCCTGTGCAGTCCTCACTGCTACTGTCACCCCTGGCTGGCCGGCCAGGCAAACCAGGAGCTGGGTCGGCCCAGGTTCCCCGGGAGCTCAGTCTGACGCCCATCACTGGCGCCAAGCCCTCAGCCACCAGCTTCCTAGGCTCAGTGGCAGCCAAGCGGCCCCTGCAGGAGGACCGCCTCCTCCCAGCAGAGGTCAAGGCCAAGACCTACATCCAGACTGAACTGCCATTCAAGGCAAAGACCCTCCATGAGAAGACCTCCCACTCCTGTAAGCAGTGGGTGGCAGGGTCGTGGGAGGGCATCTGCCAGGGCCTCTGAGACCAGGCAGTGCCGCAGACACCCACACTGACCCCAAGCAGGGCCCCTAAGGCAAGGTCCCTATGGGAGGTGGGATGATTAGAGGCCATCTGGGTACACCTGTCCCCTTGGGGCCTTGGCTCAACAGCAACCCCTCTGTCTGCAGCCACCGAGGCCTGCTGCGAGCTCTGTGGCCTTTACTTTGAGAACCGCAAAGCCCTGGCCAGCCATGCACGGGCTCACCTGCGGCAGTTCGGTGTGACAGAGTGGTGTGTCAACGGCTCACCCATTGAGACACTGAGCGAGTGGATCAAGCACCGGCCCCAGAAGGTGGGCGCCTACCGAAGCTATATCCAGGGCGGTCGCCCCTTCACCAAGAAGTTCCGCAGCACTGGCCATGGCCGTGACAGTGACCGACGGCCACCCCTAGGGCTGGCACCTGGGGGTCTGTCCTTCATTGGCCGCAGTGTTGGTGGGGAGCTGGGACCTGAGGCTGGCCGGGCAGCTGATGGTGGCGAGCGGCCTCTGGCAGCCAGCCCACCAGGCACTGTGAAGGCTGAGGAGCACCAGCGGCAGAATATCAATAGTGAGTGCCAGTCCACAGAGGAGGGGTGTCTGGGGGGACCACATTCTCTTTGCCAGTTGCTCAGCCTTCTGTCCACCATCCCACCCATCCAAGTGGCTGCCGGTCATCTCCTGTCCTTCCTCATAGGTCCCCACAGCATCCCCTGACTTGCTGAAGGCAGTGCTCTCCCCAGGGTCCAGGCATTGGTGTTCACCTCCCACCTCTCTCCCCACCTTAGAATTTGAGCGCCGACAAGCCCGCCCCCCAGACACCTCCACAGCCCGGGGCAGCGAAGAGGCCAATGATCTGCATCATAAGCTGGAAGAGGTGCGGCAACCCCCACCCCGTGTCCGGCCAGTCCCCTCCTTGGTGCCTCGGCCACCCCAGACATCACTCGTCAAATTCGTTGGCAACATATACACTCTCAAGTGCAGGTATGCTGCCCCTGGGAGCGAAAAGGTGTATACCTAGCTGGCCCTTGGCCACAGGGACCCTTAGCTGGTGGCAGCTGGGAGATAGGGCCTCATGGGATGTCCTTAGGTGTGGCAAGACCCACGCCAGGGTCCCCTCACAACCTGTTGCACTTTATCTCTTTTTTTTTTTTTTTTTTTTTTGTGGAACCAGGAATTGAACTCAGGCCCTTGCACTTGCCAAGGAAGCACTTATCCCACTAAGCCATCTCCCCAGCCCCAAATTTTTTTTTTTTTAGTACCAGGGATTGAACTCAGGACTTTGTGCTTCCCAGGCAAGCACTTACCTCACTGAGCTATCTCCCCAGCCCCCAATAAGCATTTCTTTCTTTCTTTCTTTCTTTTTTTTTTTTTTTTTTTTTTTTTTTGGCAGAACCAGAGATTGAACTCAAGCCCATGTGCTTGCCGGGGAAACACTTATTCCTCTGAGCCATCTCCCTGGCCCAACCTGTTGCACTTTAGACCATCAGGTAGACACTTGAATTTTGTCTTCAGTAAGACCTGGTTTCAAATCCTAACTCTTAACAGTTCAGGTTAGTACCTCAAGCAAGGAGTTACTTTCTCCATATGTAAATTTCCCCACGCTTAAGACAGTTTCACTACCAAGCCTATTTGATAGATTTGATCAGGACTAAGTTTGTTGTTCTGGTATTCTTTTTTGTTTTTTTGAGACTTTAACATGGGGTTTTGCTATGTAGTCCAGGCTGGCCCGTAATTCAGCGTGTAACTCAGGTTAGCCTCTCTGTGGTGATCCTCCTGCCTCAGCCTCTTTACTCCTACGATTACAGGTGTGAATTGAATTTGTAATAGTTAAAAATACACTGAGTCATACCTTGCCCACAGTAAACTCTCAACAGATATTTGTCTGATTAAGAAAAAAACAGGGGCTGGGGAGATAGTTCAGTAGCATAAGTGCTTGCCTGGCAAGCACAAGGGTGTGAGTTCTATCCCTGGTTCTGCAAAAAAAAAGAAAAAGAAAAAAACAGGTTTTAGTTGATTCTTATCAGAGTCCATGTGTATGTTACAGACCAGGAAACTGGGCTTCTGGAGACACGAGGTAAGTCATCTCAGGCTACACAAGCCAACTCAAAAATAGGATGCAGGTTGGGCTGGGTAGCACATGCCTGTAACCACAGCACTCAAGAGACTAAGGAAGGAGGATCTCCAGCAGTTCAAGGCCAACCTGAATTATAGTGACCCCATCTCAAAAAGCAAAAGATTTAAACCTATCTCTGAAGCCACAGAATTTTGGGTCCTGTGAGGGGAAAAAAGAGGAGGGATCTGATGACTTGGATAGACTGTGCCTCTCCATGCTTCCTACCAACTCTGATCCACTCAGAGGGACCTGAGAACCATGATGGCTGCCTGTGGAGAGATACCTGGCTTCTTCCTGCACCCTTTTTCCCTTAAATCCTAGGTATGAGGACAAGGTTTTGTATCTGCCCTTCTCCACAGCAGTGGCCCTTCTCTCTCCCCTGATACAGGTTCTGTGAAGTGGAGTTCCAGGGCCCCCTCTCTATCCAGGAAGAGTGGGTACGGCACTTGCAGCGGCACATCCTGGAGATGAATTTCTCTAAAGCAGATCCCCTGCCTGAGGAGCTCCCAGCCCCACAGGCACAGACAGCTTCGGCAGAGGCTCCCTAACACAGAAGCATTCCAGATCTGTCCTTGTGCCACCTGTCCATTTCTCCTCTGTGTCTTCTTCCGTCTCTTTCCCTTTCTTTTCTGTTTCCAAAGGAGCAAGCCAAAACCTCAAACCGGTACCCCTCAGGGGCCGGGCACACTACAGCTGGGGTGTCAGGAGCCAGCTAGTCACCCTTCCCCCAGCCCAAGGACTCTGGGGCCACAGGGTGTCTTCCTCCAGTCCATGCTCCCTGATCCAGCAGGGGCTGCAGCTGCAGCCAAGTCCCTGGTGGCAGCTGATCTGGTCACAGGAAGATAGCACCCTCCTGTGTCCTGCAGCCAGGCAGGCCAATGTCTGCCATCCGTGGCCATTTGCAGAGACCCAAAGACGCCTATTCTGGTTCCCTTTTGCCCCCATGCATATTGTCTCATACACGCACATGCAAACACACACCTTCGCACACATACACACATGCACCTCGTGACACCCGGGATCTACCCCAGACCCCCAGTTCCCATGTTGAACAACCACATCACGCCACGGTGCTTGCTCAGGGGAAGCCTTGCTCCCTCTGCCGGCCTGCAGGGCCTGGGAGCCCCGACTGAGCCCACAATGCCACGGAAATCTTTGTTGGCTGCCTCCCAAAGGGGCCTTCCTAGCTTCGAAGAGCTGAGAGCTGACAGCTGCCTCCTGCCATGTCAAGCCCCCCCCCCAGCCTCAGGGGCTTTGGGGCCAGGAGTGTGGTGGTGGGGTGGGACTCTTCTCCCCCACCCCTGCCTCCCTCCCCTTTTTCACTTACTGCTTTCTATGTATAGCTCCCTAGACCTTTCACTTTTTTAAAAATGCATTTTGTGTAGAGAAGAAGGAACATGGATCTTTTTATTTTGCAATCCTAGGCCAGCTAGATAATGGGAGCAGATTGACCTTTTAACTTTTTTCAGTGGCCACCTTTTGGTTATCAATGTATCTAGAAGTATGTAAATTAGATTAAATTTCTCTTCTGGAAACACCCTGGGGCAGGCGGCCAGCGTGTGTTTTTCTGTCAAGAGGACAGGCTGGCAGCTGGGGCTGGGATCAGAGCCTCCCCCACCACCCAGAACCCCAGAGGTTCCTAGGTTTCCCTCATTGGCTGCCATGTTGATGGAACACAGGTGGGATTGAGCCCAGGTTCACTATTGGCCCTCTATGCTGCAGCTGGTGGGTGGCTCTGGCTGGCTGGTGAAGCAGTTTCTGGAGCAGAGGAACCAGAGCTTTGAGTGGCTGGGCAGGGAAGGGAGTCGCGATCAAGAAACCATTCAGGTTAGGAAGGCTTTCTGAAAGGCAGGTGCTGTCTATGAGGGGAGTGGGGACCCACAATGTGTTTGTAGGGGAAGCATATACTTGTGTGAAGTGCTGGTGAGGGTGCACACAGTTGGACTCACCAGGCATCAAGACATGACTCAAGCTGGGTGTAGTGATGCAAACCTGTAATCAGCATTCAGGAGGCTGAAGCAGGAGGATTGCGTGTGAGTTTGAGGCCAGCTTGAGCTATAGTGAGACCCTGCCTCAAGAAAAAAAGATGTTAAGTTTTTGTTCCATGCAGGCCTTGAGGGCATCTTCCCCAGAATCTCAGACATACTAGGCAAGTACCCTACCACTAAGCTACACCTCTAGCCCCAAAGTAATCTGAAATACACACCCTGATCCCAAGTAACAGGGAAAAGCACTGTTAAGTCCTGTATCATGTTACTTGTTTTCTCATTCTGTATTTTTGTTGAACATTTTGTAGATCATAAGTGATTTTGTTGGCTGCTCCTTGTTTATTGCATGTGGTCCCTAGCTAATCTTCACTAAATGGCCAGATACTAGAAAGTGGGTATGACTTCTAGGTTGTGGACAGCAGGGCCCTCCTGTAACCTAACCCCGTTTTCCTTGATTCTACAGTGCCTGTGTCTGGGAAGGAGAGATTAAATTAACAGGCAGCATTAAGGTGCCCACAAAGGTGCTCTCCGCCTGTTTGCTCCCCCCCCCCCCCCCCCAGAGCTTCCCACTCCACTCCAGGTACATCTGAGATTGGGAATAGTAAGCACATCTCATGGGATGAGCTGACCTAAAGGTGCTTTCTGTTTCAAGTTTTTATAGTTTGTATTTATATAATACAGGGTGGATGTAAAATGAAAGTTCAGATGATAAAGAGAACTTGTAATGGGCACCCTACTTCCCCACTGTCATATGCTGATGGCTGTGTGTCCTTGCCAAGGTCATCCACAGTTCTTACCTAGAGGGATTTTCTGCAGCTTCTGAGCACAGCCCTTCTGTGTAAGCCATCCTGTTGTGTCAGCCTTTGAGCTCCTTGTCCCTGCTATGAACGTTGTTGGATGTTCATATCTTCAGGGGGAAATGATGGCTGTCACAATGTCACAAATGAAGGTGTAGAATTTTTTAATTTTTTATTTGTGTTTGTGTGTGTGTGTGTGGTATCAGGGATCAAACTTGAGACCTTATGCTTGCCAGGCAGTCACATGCCAATGAGCTATCTCCCAGCCCAGAAGCTGTAGAATTTAGGAGAGGTGACCCAGGGCCCAGGCACATCTCTGAAGGTGACATAAAGATCAACCCCAAAGTTGTGTTGCCCATTGGTTGTATGTTTTTTATTTAGTGCATTATAAGTAGCTTTGTTCCATAGGCAGCAAATTCGGCAGAAAGCCTGTTTGGAATTTTGTCAAAACCTTTCATCATGTGGAATTCCAGCTATACAGAGTAAGTGATGAAATCAACCATTTATAATTAGCTCATGACCTCACCTTAGCTCTCCCCCTTCCCACCTAAATTATGATTAAGTATATTGTGGCCATGACATCAATTCATCTCACTATTTTAGTATGTTTCTCAGAAAGATGGATTATTTTACCATATTGGAACTTAAATCCATTGCTCTACACTTAGCTGCATCTCCTTCTACTCAGACAAGGTCTCATTAAGTTACCCAGACCCAAGTGCCTCACTAAGTTGCCTCAGACTTGTGATCCTCCTGCCTCAGTTTCCTTCAGTGCTGGGTTCACAGGCATGTGCCACAGCACTGACTAAGACACAGACTTGAAAATACCATTACAGCAGATGAAGTATATGGCTATAATCCTTGAGTTTAAGAGGCTGAAGGAGAATCTCAAGTTCAAATCCAGCTACTACCGTGCATAAAGAATTCAAAGCCAACCTTGACTTCATAGCAAGATCCTGTTTTAACCCCCCCACACACCCTGCAAAA
>PVKA01028920.1:0-28875 GCA_004027165.1 Ctenomys sociabilis
GAAGGAAGGAAGGAAGGAAGGAAGGAAGGAAGGAAGGAAGGGAAGAAAAACAGTAACTTGACCATGTGAACACCTGGCAGCCCCTCCACTGAGCAGAACCTCCAGGTCTACAGCACCAGGAATGAGTCACTTGACACCAGGGCCCCCTGAATTGAGGAACAAAGAAGCCAGCTGAGGATCCAAACATGGTTCCTACAGTGTTTTTCACAAAAACACCTAAGATGAGCTTAATCATGAGCCAACATCACACAGTCCTGGATTAAGGAACACCTGTGAAATAACTGTCTGGTACTCTTCAAAAGTGCTAGGGTCGTGAAAGTAATGGAGATGCACCCAAGACTGAGGGAGACAGGACAGCTAAGTGCAGTGCAGGACCCCATGCAGGGATGGGGCGTGAGGGGGACAGTAGTCACCTGGGTGAGGCTGTGGAGGTTCTGTTCCAAGGTTCATCGCCCAGCTCTGAGCTTTGCAGGAGATGGGAACCTGCAGTGGGATAAAGGGCATGTTGGAACATGCCTGCTTTAGCCATAATTTCATAGGTCTAAAAGCATTTCCAAATGAAAGTAAATAAAGGATTGCCAGATGAAGTGAGCACTATGAAGGTGAGAAGGTGATGGAGCAGAACAGAGGTGCTGCGAGCCCCTTGGGACAGGCAGGGGAGGAGGACAGCAGAGGAGCTGGCTCACTGCCATAGCTGGGGCCGCACAGCAGCGGTCATGGCCAGAGCTGGTGGATGGCAGCAAAGCCAGGCGGTCACTTGCTCTTTTGTCCCATTACATGGTTTTAAGCCCAGGGCCTTTGCACTGAGTTACATCCCCCATTCTTTTAATTTCCTTTATTTTCAGACAGGGTCTCATCAAGTCACTGAGTTGCCCAGAATGGGCTCGAACTTTTGATCCTCTTTCCTCAGCCTCCCAGGGTACAGGGATTACAGAAGTGCATCCCAGACATCCAAGATGCTGATTGTGAAGGGCTTTGCAGGCTAAAAGGAAAGCCTATGTGTGGTCCTAAGTGCCCTGGAAGCCACAGAGAGTGTTGAGCTGTGTAAATTTCCTTCATAAATAGCTTGAAGGACTGGGGATATAGCTCAGTGGCACAGTGCCTGCCTGGCAAGTATGAGGTCATGAGTTTGATTCCTGGTACCAAAAGAAGAAGAAGAATAGCTAGAAATTATATCTCATAATGGGCCTGTTTAGCTGGTACTGGCCTCTCCAATAAACAAGGATTCTGACCACGGCTGGCAGCCTTATAAATCCAGAGCTTGCCATGTGCCAGGTGTACAACAGGTAGTCAGTAGGCGTTCGTGTTGGAGTGCAGGAGTGAAGGTTGGGTTACTGAAAGAATCTAGACTTCGGATGATCTTGGAATGTCTGTTGTGGGTTGGAAAAAACAGGTTAAAGTCCAGACTGCCCTGTTCCCTGTGAACATGACTTCATTTGGTGACAGGGTCTTTGCAGACATCAGCAGGCTAAGAGGAGGCTGTGGCGGAGGGGTGGGGCTCACCCAGTGACTGGCACCTTTACACAAGGAAGGAACATCCAGGTGGAGACACAGAGAGGGTGGAAGGCCAAGTGCAGACAAAGGTGGGGACTGGAGTGATGTGGCTGCAAGCCAAGGGCACCTGCAACCACCTGGAGGTGGAGGAGGTGGGAGAATCCTTCTGGAGCCCATGTGGGGGCACAACGCTGCCTACTCTTTGACATGAGACTTTAAACTGACCACTAGGAAGCTAGGAGAGACAAAGTCATGCTGTGGAAGCCAAGTGGATTGTGGCCTTTGGTCCCAGCAGCCCTGGGGAGCCCATTGGTTCCCTTGCCGGGCTCTTGAGGGTCAGTGCTGATTTAACGTAGAACCAGCCCTGCAGCAGGTGTGCACAGCCCTCAGCCCTAGTCCACCTCCACAAGTCCCTTCTACAGCTCATCATTAAATGCCATGTACTTCAAATGTTAATCTTATAAAAATCAAGCTCAGATGAACTGCCTTTTTAGAAAGCCCAGTTCTTTGCAAAATAGAATGTGACTGCACCGGTGTGCTAGGATCGTGACAGCTGTTCTCCAGCACCCTTTAAAGTCGGGTGGAACCACTGAGATGGGCTGCGCCCACAGCTGCACCTGAGCCCTCTCACGCCTTCCCACTGCTGAATGCCACTGTGTCAGAACAAGCCAAGAGGGAGGACGGAAATGGCGCTTTCCTTCTGCTACTTTGCCTCCAAAAGGAAGGAAACCAAAGGGAGGATCTTTCTGCATCTGCTCCGGCTATGCTATGAGCGCTGCCCTCCCCTCCACACTCCTCCCCTTTGGGACCCAACCTGCTCTTTTTACCATCTTAGAGAAAACACAGATGGTGAATGTGGGAGAGAAGCGCTCCAGACCTCCTGTTTCACCTGCAGAGCAGGGACAGCCACAGCCACCAGGCAAGGGGCAAAGGGGGCAGGAAGAGGCACATGTGATAGAATTCTGCTCATGGGACCTACCTGGGATAGGTGAGCCCACCCAGACAGAACACAGACAGCATTGCCAGCCAGAGTGGAGGGAGGGGTGTGGCCGGGCCAGGAGCATGGGAGAGAATGCTGTCACACCTGGGGGGCCACTGTACGATGCTGTGAATGTGCTAAATGCTGCGAGTCCCAGTGGCTAAGGTGCGGAATTTAGGGGCAATGTATGTTACTGCCTTGTTTGTAAACTGCCTACAAAACAACCGCAATGACAAAAGACAAGTCCCTCTACCCCTCTGAACTCAGCATCCCCATCTGCTGAGCAGGGGACCAGACAGATGTCATGCTATGGCATACCGTGTCTTTGGGGATGGCCAGGCCAAGGAGGGCTGCATCCCTGTGCTGAGGAACTACCCCCACTGGGTCTTCTGCAGGGGTCACAGCCAGGAGAAGGCAGCTGCTGGCCAAGAGCATGGCCTGGGGCATGCTTCCAGGGGTGGGTGCAATGGGGGAGGCTCTGCAGACAGCCTTAGCCCAGCACCCTGCACAGCAGGAGCTCGTGAGTGTCAGCTTCTCATAGGCCCAGGCTATCTCTGCATGGCACTTGCCCAAGCGGCCTGTCCCTGGTGCTCTGGCTCACAAGAACACATCAGGCTGCTACAGATCATATTTTCAGCTCTGGGAGCCCGTTCTGAGCAATTGGGCACTCTAGATTTAATTCTGCAGGTAATTTGAACGATGCTATCTAATTTCAAATGTCCCTGCTCTTATGAGTGCAAAAGCAGCATAATTTTTAATTAGTGGGTAAACAGTAAATAATGAATGGCAGTAAGTGGACACCACTGTTAATTAAAAAACCATGGTTTATAAAAATCAATTTGGTCCCTGCATTTTAACCAAGTCCACCAGGTCCCTGCAAAAAGTTGTACAACCCAGCCACAGTGCCATGTGACCCCAGTTGTTGATCTGGGGAGGGAGGCGGGTTAAGAAGCATGGGAGAGAAAAAAAAATAGAAGAAAATCAAAGCCTGCCCCCCAAGCGGCCATGGAGCAAGTGTCACGGAATTATTTATAATTGGCTGAGTTTATTTTTGCCACCTTGAAGTTGAGGTTCACAAATGGCCAAGAGGCAGCTCAGTGTTCAGCTGGGGTGTTTCTGTCAGCAGTGTCTGAGGTTGTGTGTGCGCATGTGCATGCATGTGTGTGTGTGTGTGTGCGTGTGCGTGTGCATGTGCATGCATGCGTGCGTGTGTGTGTGTGTGTGTGTGTGTGTGTGTGTGTGTGTGTTAAAGACAGAGGAGCTGAACCATGCCCCAGTCTGCAGACATAATTAAGCCTTAATTTCTTACAGGAAAAAAAAAAAGATAAACTAAAACAAGGAGAACATAATATTTGAGAATTCACAACAAAACAGCATTTCCACCATCTTTCCTCAGTGCCTTTGGAGGGGGCATAGGAGGAAAAGGGTTTGTTTTCTTTCGAATAGAAAACATTTCTTCATGAAACCCAGTTCCATGGAAACAATGAGAATATAATTTTCAGGGTCCATTTGCTGTTTCACTCTGAAATGTAGGCTTGATATTTCCTACAAGGCAAATAAGGCTGACCCTTTCTGGTCCTTGCTTTCGCTCTGCTTCGATCCACTCTCCAAATCAACACTTTTAGACAGATTTCACTGACACTGGTGATGTTCAAATTAACCTGCAGAATTGAATCCAGGGGACCCAGTGTCTTCTGACAAAGTTGGCTGCCACGGCACCAACGCGTGCATGGTGCTGACTCATGGAGCCAGTCTCTCCAATTCTGGGGAGGTGTGTGGGATGGGGCCAGGGCGGACATGCACCCCACCCACGATCATGTCCTGGCTCAGGTCTGTGAGGTACCTCCGCTGTGTGCGGCTTCATGCAGAGTGACCCAGCTTGACTCTTCCAAGGCTAGAGCACCCTCAGAGCTGCCTGAGTGACACCACGTGCATTCAAGCCCTGGCTGGATGTCCATTTTCATGCCCTTTACTGGACTCACTGACGCCATCAGGCTCACTGGCCCAGAGCACGGGCCACAGCGCCTCCCTGGCACCTCCACTCATCCGCTCATTGTGAACTCAACCAGCATGGCAGCGCCTCAGTCTAGGTCTCCAAATGAGTCCCCCATGCCCTCCCTGGGGGAGGCACATGCAGCCCAATCCCAACAGCCTAGGTTGGGTCCCACTTGGGGATCCTAAACCCTGGTGGAGCTGAGCCTATTGTTTCTCTGAAGGGAGATGATACTGATGCCCGGCTTCTTGTGACAGACAGGGGAGGTGACAATGTACAAAAATGCACAGAGCAGACTGGGTATGGTGGCATGAGCCTGTAACCCCAGCACTTGCCTGTCAAGGCAGGAGGATTACTGAGTTTGAGGCCAGCCTTGGCTGCACAGCAAGACCCTATCCCAAAATTAAAAATGCACTGCTTTCACTGGTGTCATCCATGTCTCTCCTGCCTTCACAGCTCCCCAGGGAGGCTAGATGTTGCTCCCAACCCCCAGGAAACAGGAATCTGCCCCACCCCATTTTCCTGAGAAGCCCCTGAGGCAGTCTGGGATTGATCTATCCAATCAGACCACTCTGAAGAGGCAGTGAGGGCCCCTGGCTCCCCAGGAACTCCACCTGGGAAAGGGCACCAGGAAAGGAAGGGCCAGAGCTTGTGCTTTTCCACCAGCCCATAACCTCCAGCCCCTGGCTGGCTGAGTCTTTGCCACATCCGTCACTCCTGGGGTGCAGCCTCTCTCCATCCACTCCAGCCGCAGGTTCCCTCAAAGCACCAAGCTGGAAAGCCCGTGCAGTGGTGGGGCAGCTGGGTCAGGGACTGCTGTGAGTGCGGTCCATGTTTGGACACCGCACACGCACACATCCTACATCCTAGACTGTCTCAGTTTATCCCTGGAGAACTGGCAGCTTCTGGGAAAATCGCTGTTCTTTGGCAGCAACAGGTCTTGGTGCTGCCCTCGGAGCAAGGCCTAGAAGATAGGGCGAACTGTCCCATGCTCTGGCTTGTCTGGGACCAAGCACACCTAAAGGTCACCCAGGAAGACTGGAGCCCCATACAGTGACCTGAGCCGCTCATATCTGCCCTGCGAACACCTCCTTCCCAGAAGCACTGTCTCCTACCCAGACTCCCCCCGACCATCCGGGATGGGGTGTGGTCTGCACGATGGCCTGGGCACTGCTGGTAGGCTGTGCACTCATTCACTCACCACCCACACTCTGGGTGCCAGCTATGTGCCAGGCGCTGGTCACGGTGGGGCATCCACAGGGCAGGCAGCGCCAGAGTAAAAAGGCAACTAAGGCTGGGATGGGTACAGATCTGACAACCACCGCCCCTAAGGGCCGTCGGGAGGAGCCAGGGTTCTCAGATCAGATTGCAGTGGAGCAGCCCAGGAGTGTAGGGGTCATGGGCAGTGCCCTGAGGAACCAGCTGCAGTAGCAGCTCTGCAAAACAGCTGGGCAACTAGGAGTCTGGGGCCCTGAGGTGAACAATCTAAGGATCCAGCCTGGGACCTGGGCTGCCACCTTTGAGGCCTGCTTTCCCAAAGGCCTAGGGCTGGGAGCCTTGCTGCCTATCAAGCAGGGGTCCTGGCTCTGGGAGACAGCAGGGGAGGTGGAGTGGACCCAGGGATCTCTGACGGCATGTGTCTGGCTTGCAGCAAGCACCTCCAAGGCGGCTGGGGCCACACAGAGCAGCCGGCTGCGCTGGGAGCCCCGCTGCCCACAGCCAGTGTCCGAGAGCACACCTGTCACTGCTGCCTTGCTTCCGCGCCTCGATGGGCCCTGGATCTCCACCAGGTAAGGCCCCCCGGATGTCTGATAGTGGGCTCCTAAGGTGGGAGGCATTTCCCTCTCTGTGCCTCAGTGGCCCAATCTGTGAAGTGGGTCCAATTTTCCCCACTCCTGAGAGGCCCAATAGCTGTGAAACACATGGGCTCACTTTCCCCTCCTCTCCAGATGGCTCCTGCAACGGGGGCCATAGAATAGCAAGGGCACATAGGGTCTACAGAGGGACATTTGCTAAACATACGACCCCAGAAATAAATACTATACATTTGAAAATGTGCTCTGAAATGAAGAAAATCAAACTGAAGGGTTAATAGCAAGAGATTGGGAGAGAGTGTGGTCAGGAGTGGCTATTTGGAAGTGGTGACCTCCAGCTGGGAGACTAAAATGAGTCTGTGCCACTAAGAGCCACAGAAGAGCCAGTCAAAGGACACAGCAGGGGCCCAGGTCCTGAGGCAGGAAGTGGCAACCAGAGCAAGCCTGGGCGTCCCTGCCCAAATCTCTTGCAACCTGAAGGCCTCAGCAGCTTTTCATAGGCCAATGGCCCTCACCCCATCACCAAAGCCCTTGGTAGCCAGCGGAGAAGCCTACCTGCCTCCACTTCTCTTCCTCTGGACCTCCTCTTCCTCCTCAGCCAGCCCCTTTCTGGGGCCCCAGATTAGACCTTAGTGTCCTCCATGTGCCTCCTGAGCTCAAGCAGAAACCCTCCTGCCATGCATCTGCTAGCAGCTCAGGAGGGGGGCTGAGTGCCACACAAAGCCACTGTGCACACATGCCCCAGCTCTGCAGCTCAGGCAAGTGGGCAGCCCCCAGCCCTCAGCAGTCCCCCTGTGATCCAGGCCCCTAGCACCACGTAGCCCTGAGGCAGCACCGAGGTTCCTGGAGGGAGCACCTGGATGCAGGCAGCAGCTCCCGCCGTCCCATGGCCACAGCACCCTGGAGCAGTTCTCAGGTGCTTCTTTCAGAACATTCTTCCTAGGAAGTTCCCCCTTGGTTGTTCTCCAGCCTCCTAAGAGGAGTGCAGAAAAGGCTCCAGGGCCTGGGATCCCCACCCCTACCCCAGGATGTCCAGGTCCGCTGTGACCTGCTGCAGCCTGCTTTCCAGGCCTTGCCAGAAGCAATCAGGGACATGGGGGACCTCTCCCGGTTTTTTTGCAGTGTTTAGGATTGAACTCAAGGCCAAGGTCCTGAGCTACATTCCCAGTCCTTTTAAAAATTTGAGACAGGATCACACTAAGTTGCTAAATTGCCCAGGCTGAGCTTGAACTTGGGAACCTCCTGTCTCAACCTCCCACAAACTGGGATTACAGGCGTGCAGCAACACACCCAGCTTCCCCTCCCTATTTTTAAACACCACCTGTTCTGGTATGTGCTCACTATTTTTCTTTAAACCAACTCCCTTTTATTTACTTAAACATCTTCATTCATTTTTACAGCTTTATTGAGGTGTAATTGGCACACAGTAAACTGCACCATCTACACTGTAATATAATTATTTTTAAAGGAAACATAATATCACCCTGGATACAGAGAACGGAGCCACTTGCCATAAATAAGAAGCAACTGTAAAAAGAAACTCAATGAAACAAAACAGCATAATTAGAGTCTCTCTAGATTCATGGCCTACCCAAGGCTCCAAGTCTGTCCTCTCTGGGAATAAAAAAAAAAAAGAAAGAAGGAAGGAAAGGAAGAAGTTGGTGTTAAAGATGCATTAACTCTGAACACAGACTTCCTTCTTAGCATTAGCCACAAGATGGAAAAAAAAACCAGGAATTCTTGCTGCGTGATAACGTATTCCCTCTGCTCCTGTAGGCTTGGTACTACAACACAGCATGGAAAAACAGCAGAGTAGGTAGGTGGGACCTGATTAGCCTAACATTGTAAGTAGGGGTTCATCTGCCATCTGTCCCATCTAAGCCTGATGGGAAAGGCCTGGGGCATGACTGTCACTCCTAGGAGTCTTTTAGCATCCCTTTCTCTTCCCCTGGAATTGTTCTTCACATTAACAACAGAATAGAGCCTGGGAGCCAATGCCTGCCCACCACCCGTTTTTATAAATAAAGTTTTATTGACACACAACCAGGCCCATTCATTGACAGGTTATCTGTGGCTGCTTTAGCTGTACAGCTGAAAACTTGAGTGGTTCCACCTGGCCCACAACATCAAAATATTTATGATCTGACCCCTTTGCAGAGAAAGCTTCCCAGAAAGCCCAGTGCAGATCCCAGGTCAGAGAAGTCAATGTATCAAAGAAGGGGGATGGAGGGGAGACATTACTAGCAATGCCCTCCTGGGCTTCACTCATTCCTTGATCACTTAGGAAGGACACAGGGAGTGACCAATGTGTGCAGCTCTGTGCCAGGTTGCAGAATCCAGGGGGGAAAGCCAGGATGTTACCTCCTGAGACCACAGTGTAATTCCCACCCCACCCCTGTAGTGGCCAATGCCTGAGAACCCAATGGAAGAACACTACAGTGGAGGCCACAAGGCATCGAATGGAAGCCCACCCACCCCAACTGTGCAGCTGCCTGCCCAGCTCTACTCAGGCCCAACCTCAGGGGCTGGAAGGCAGGCTGGGAGGCGGGCTTCCGGGGCTGGTGTTCACTGTTCTGCCCCACTCGTGTATCCTCTTCCTGGCAGCTGTGAAGTACGCCCGGGACCAGAATTCCTTACACGCTCCTACACTTTCTACTCCAACCGCCTCTTCCGCGCCTACCAGTTCTACTACAGGGACCCCTCATGTCAGGAACCTACCCACTCGCTGCTCATCAAGGGCAAAGTCCGCCTGCGCCGGGCCTCCTGGGTCACCCGTGGTGCCACAGAAGCTGACTACCACCTGCACAAAGTGGGGATTGTCTTCCACAGCCGCCGTGCTCTGCTTGATGTCACCAAGCGCCTCAACCAGACTTGGGCAGACCAGGACTGCATGGGGCGGCTGCCCCAGGCCCGAGCCTGGCTGCCTGGAGCACTGTATGAGCTGCCAAGCAGCCGAAGCCAGGGGCACTGCATGGCGGCGCTGGGCTTCAGCATGCACGAGCTCAGCCTCATCCGTGTGCAGCGCCACCTGCAGCCACAGCCCGGGGCTGTACCCCAGCTGGTGGAGGAACTCTACCTAGGAGACATTCACACAGACAGGGCAGAGAGGCAGCACTACAGGCCGACAGGCTATCAGCACCCACTGCAGAGTGTCCTGGTGAGTCTGGGCCCCTGGGAAAGGAGTTCTTGGGCTGCCTACATGATCTTGTCCCTGCCGAGGTCCTGTCTGTCCTGCTCCCATCACTGCCCTTTATGCTGCTCTGTGCACACTGCTTGAGACACCTTTCCTAGGGCTTTACAACATGGCCTTGAGTCTTGTCACTGGTGCTGTCTCAGAAGGCAACATCTGCCACCCCCAGGCCTCATGGCTCATAGCCCAGATGTGGGCCCCGTAGACCCATGCATTTCTGCCTCTGCCGAGCACAAGGCATGGGCAGGTTTCCCCTTTCCTTGGTTCTTCAAATGTCCCTTCTGGTACTAGATCCTTTATAAGGGTAGGGCCATGGCACCAGCTGACACAGAGTCTGGCTCCTGGTCAGGGCCAACAAATGTTGGCGAATTGATGAAGCAGACGGCCCCTCTTCAGGGCTCCACTGGGGCTGTGGCACACCCTCTAGGGCCGTCTTCTGCCACACACATCCCCACACCTTGTTGTGTGTGTCTGTGTGAACCCCAGGCGCTCACGACAAGGGCCTGGGAGAGAGTGCAGGGCCAATCTGAAGAGAACCTAGGAGCCCTTTTTTGCCTGGTGGACAAACTGGCAGAAGGAAAGTTGTCTTCATGTATCTAGTGTGCTCCTGACACATAGCGAGGCACACATGGGATTCTCGACCTTATTGTCAAAGCCAGAGAGGGCAGTTTCCCATCCCCAAAAAACCCTGCTGGGGGCCAGTGAAGCCTAAGAACCTTCCCTCCCTTCTGAAAAATGCTTTTTAAGGGCATAAGATAAAAACATATTGGATTTAATCAAAACCAATCCCATTAAGATACAGTAATGCAGTTACTGAAGTCTTACACATCAATGTGTGACACAGAAATACTAAGAATAGGAGCTCTTTTCTCACCCTTGTGGCCAAGCAGTGATGCATGTCAACAGTGCTCCCTGCATCTGTGACACTGAAGACACTGCCAGAGATTCTATGAGTTTGGCCAGGGTGTGCTGCCTACCACCTTAGTTAGAAGATGCTGAGCTCTAGTGAAAGGTTAACGGCCATGAAGTTGGGGTTAGGGCTCTGGCTTAGCACCTTCCACACAAAGCACCCATGGAATATTTTTTCGAAGTGCAAATCAATAGAGGGACAGAGGAAGAGATGAGCATAGCCAGCCCCATGAGTGCCCTCAGAGCCCTGGGGCCCCCAGAACATACCGACACTTGAGAATCTAAGCCAAGCAGGGCCACCTCTCACCCACGGATGCAGCCATGTGTCCTAGTCCCAAGAGGCAGGGCACTGGGGAGGAGACAGACCCCAAATCCAACCAGCTTCTGTTTCCTCTCCTACTCCCTTCCTCAAACCCAGGATCTATGCAGCACAGAAGGGATATGACAAGTTTTCCTCTAATCAGAAAATCAGCCTCAGGGTTCTTGGAGTGACCTGGAAATTATCCCCTTTTCAGCAGCCAGTGTTCCGGGCTGCTGCGGCATGCATCCTACATGGAGAAGAAGGCACTGGGGCCAAGCTGATTGCAGGCGGTTGCCTCCCCCTCAGGAGGGGAAGCTGCTCAGAATGCAGAGGACTGCCAGGGCTGCCAGTTGCTGTCCCTGCTCTCCCCACTGTGGCCTGCGATGTGATTGAGAAGCGAGACACATAGGAACGTGTGCATGGCTGAGCAGGGCCAGATGTACAGACATTAAATTAAATGTCCGCTCAGCAACCCCCTTCTGAGGTGGGAGATAATTTCAAAGAAGGAAATACTGCAGATAAATCCCCAAATAATGAATTAGTTGTTACCTTATGCTCTCTGGGACCCAAGCCTTGTCCACGACCTAAACCAGATGGTAAACATGAACATTTTAAGAAGTTAATTTAAAACCAATTTGATCCCCACATTCATTGCCTGGATATGGAATCCTAATCAATCAGCCAACACACAACCAAACTAGTCGGAGCTGGTGTCACCTCTGGGGGTTAATTAGAAACTGTTATGTTCTGTTTGAGAAATAACTTTATATAACAGGCTTAAGCCAGTAAGAGTTTGGCTTCCACACAAGTGTGAATTTGGCTGGCTAGGGCCCTTGTTTATTAACCTGTGTGGCTCCAGGCCTCTGCAGAAGGGCCCTGGGAGGGGTCTGAAGACAAGAGAGTCTTGTTTCCACACCACCTTCAAAAATTTCCAACATGTCACCCAAGCTGCTTGGGAGGCTGAGGCAGGAGGATCACAAATTCAAGACCAGTGGAGGCAACTTAGTTTATCTCAAAATTAAAAAGAAAGAAAAAAACAAAGCTGGGAGCAGAGCTCAGTGCCTCTCTGGGTCTGCACCACAGTGTTCTGCCTCCACCCCCCAAAAAAGCTGCCTAAAAGGAAATGTGCTTGCTGGGTTAGTTTGTGCTGTGCTGAAGCTTCTTCCCCAAATCACCTGTAACACCCCAGCTTTCCCTCTGCATGGGTGTCTGTGCCTATGTGCCCGAGGGTAATTTTTTTGATGTAATGCGTCACATCCTGTCAATATACAGTGTGACAACAGTTGGGATGTGGATTAAGAAGCCTAAATTAGTGCCGGGCGTGGTGGCACAGGCCTGTAATCCCAGCACTCGGGAGGCTGAGGCAGGAGGATTGTTGTGAGTTAGAGACCAGCCTGAGCTACAATGTGAGCTTAAGGCCAGCCTGAACTGCATAGTGAGACCCTGTCTCAAAAAAAGACAAAAAAAAAAAAAAAAAGAAGAAGAAGCCTAAATTAGAGTGGAGTCTTAGCACTTAAAGTGCCTCCCTGCTCTCTGGGACAGAGTCCCCCAAAGCAAAAGTGACCAAGCTATGGAAATCAAGGAAAGTTTAGGTTCATCATCAAAATAAATAATAAAAGCTTTTAAAGTGTGGCAATCCAAAAGAAGAAAAGGGAGGGGGAACTATCTCTCAGTCACCCAATATTTGCTTCCTAGTCCAGCCCAGTGCCATTTGTTTTTGGCACAAAACCCACCCAGCAACAATCTGTGAAGATCTTTTGAGGGTTGTTTTTCTTTTCTTTTCTTTTGTATAAAAATATATATAGTGGAGCTGATTTCATAGCTGAGCTCCCAAAATGCCCCCTTTCCGATTTTCCCCGAGAATGGCAAAAGCAGGAGAATCTGCTCATTCCCAGGTCAGCTTTGACAGATGGCTTTTCCAAGGCCATTTATCTTTCAGAAAAATGGATTGGACTTAATTCGAGGCCGTAGCTCCCTTTAAGAAAAAAAAAAAAAAAAAAAAAAAAAAAAGAACAAGGAGATTGTCAGTGTTGGTGTCTTTTTGGCTTCTGCTGGGTTTTTTCACTCCACAGTGCAGAATGACTACTCCCAAGAAATTTGACTTAACATCTGCTTCCTGTTGATGTGTTTTACTGTAAAGCCACCTCAGGAGAATCTGGAAAGTTGGAAAAAGAAGGCCAAAGACAGAGAAAAACCAGATTAGGGCCTGCGGTAACCAGGGGCTGCACTAGTGCCTGAAACCTTAAGTGGATCTGTTTTTCCCTGTTATAAATGACACCAGAAGGGACACCTTGGAGCTCTTAGAGTTTAAGCTACAATTTAGCTACTGCCTTAAGAGCACTTCAGGGAACAGGTTCCAAAGTCCTGGATATTTGATCACCTTTGGCCTTCACTGCCATGGTCACCTTTCAACCAGAGACTTCTAAAGACGAAGCTCCCATTCTCGTGGGAGTCGGACCCTGTGCCTGGAATCCCAGCACTCTGGGGGACTGGTGGAGGATGATCCCAAGTTCTAGCCCATTTTAAGCCTCCATCCTATAGGGAAAACAAACTGATGGGAAGTTTTGGCACAGAAATGTGGGGGCTTGGGTCCTTAGGCTGTGTGGATTTTGGCCTCCTCCCATAGGCTAGGGCAGGTAACAGTCTCTCCAGATGAGATGCCTACATAGTTCTTAGGAAGTGCTTTAGAGAGCAAGGAGAAAGGACAACTCTAAAAGGCCAGTTTTAGGACCAGGCAGGCCAGGCAGGAGGGAGACAGTGTCCAATGCCAAGGTGCAAGACCCACCATCACCCCCCCCCCTTTGCTTTCCATTCACTCACTCAACAAGCTGGTGTTGCTGTCAGCCAGTGCTGCACTAGGCAAGAATGACCCAGAAGCTCTGGGAACCGTCGGTGGGGTTAAGGGTGGCAGGGAGTGGTGTAGCTGCCAGGGGATGGGACAGCTCTGGTGGCCACTTCTGGGGCTGCTCTGCCTTCCGGCAAAGACCTGAGAAAGGACAGGAGCTGCTCCTCCTGGTAGCCAGGCATCCAGGCAGGAGGACTGCACATACCAAGGCCCTGGGAAGAGACCAGCTTGCTGAGATCCAAGGCTAGCAATGAGGCCACTCTGCAGAGAGGTCAGGACGGCGCGGGAGAGGACCTGGGAGCAGAGCCTGGGATCCCTGCCACCTTCCAGGGCCGCAGCAGTGACTCTCTTCCCTTTTGCCTGCAGCACCACATGCGGCCCTGCCCTGCCTGCGCCCTGGTGGCCCATGCTGACGAGCACCACCCGCCTGTGCTGCCCTGGACCCCCGTCCTACCACTGACCCTGGGCGGCCGCTGGGCGAGCTCAGGCTGCGAGGTGCGCCCTGCCGTGCTCTTCCTCACGAGGCTGTTCACCTTCCATGGCCACAGCCGCTCGTGGGAGGGCCGCTACCGTCACTTCTCCGACCCCAAGTGTCGCCAGCCCACCTTCACCGTGGTCGCGGCCGGCAGCTACTCCCGGGGCGTCCCCTCCGCCAGGGTGCGCGGCGGCACCGAACTGGAGTTCGAGGTCACGCGTGCCCGCGTGACGCCCATGGACCTGGCCACCGTGGCCCTGCTCAACGCCTCTGAGCCAGGCAGCTGCGGGGGCCCTGGGGCCTGGACCGTGGGCGTAGAGCGCGATGTCACGGCCACCAACGGGTGTGCAACGCTGGGCATCCGGCTGCCACACGTGGAGTACGAGCTCTTCAAGATGGAGCGCGACCCCCACGGGCGGAGCCTGCTCTTCATCGGACAGCGGCCCTCGGATGGCTCCAGCCCCAACACCCCTGAGAAGCGCCCCACGTCCTACCAGGCCCCCCTGGTGCTGTGTGGGGGACACTCCCGGGATACCCTCAGATCTCCACCCCATAGTGCCCCCAGCAGCGGGGACCTGTGCCCTGGAGCAGTCCCCGTCCCCCTTCTGCTCCTTGCTCCAGGGCTGGCCTTTCTCCTGGGGCTGTGACATCAGTCTTCCATCCAAGGCAGTGTCCCAGGAAGGATAGTTGTCCTTCACCTCCCCGTGGGAGCCACCCTGGCCACCTACCTGTGAGAACTGGCTGCCCCAGGTACAGGATGAAGCACGATACTATCTGAGTGTCTAAACCCCCACCCCGATTTTCCCACTCCTTCTCTCGGGTAGCTGAAGGATAAGTGCCAAGCAGGGGGCCACACGAGCGACCCTGCCTTGTGCTCGAGGCCCTCCCTCTTCCTTGCCCTTGGGATTGTGGAATGGGAATACAAGACACACTGAGAATCCACTGAGCCTACAGGTTGTGGTTTAAAGTTTATTAACTCCGATTTAGCAATAGAGACTCAGAGCAGGGCCGTGAATTAAAGATGCCACTCCAAGCTCTCGGTCCTTCTCAGCTTTCTGGTAAAGGACTCATCTCTTTGGGGGCAACTCAGCTTCTTGAATTCTGACAGCTGGCATTTGTGGGCAGCTGCCTGTGCTTTTGCGAGTCAAACCTCAAGCTGTCAATGCTGTGTGGGGGTAAACCCAGTCCTCTAGGGCCAGCGTGCAGGAGGAGGCTGGGCCTCTGAGGCTCCCATGCACCCACGGCACACCAGGGAGTGTTGGGCTGGCTGCTGTGGGCAGGTCTGCGGAGCAGAGTGGCATTCCCAGCCTCTGGAAAGTAATTAATACTAACAACAGCAGCAGCACTAACATGCTCTGTAATTAGCCCTGCGACACCACCCGATTTTGCAGATTTTCTCTGCTGGGCTGACAAAGGAGAAGAATCTCCAGGATACAACTTTCAGGCCACCCTAGAAGAGGCCAGGGACCCCTGCAGGCCCAGAAAGCTTGGCCCACCTAGCTGCAACATTAATGTGCCAGTGCCCTCAGCAGCGAGGGGTCTGTCACAGTGGGGACAGGCTGTGCCCATGTGCCCAGGCCTCATCCATACACTGTGAAAGTAACTGGCTTGGGGCAGGCTGGGGGCTCTGGGACTGTGAGCCATTGCTTCCCTCGCTCTCTCCTCCCCATCCCTGTCACTGACCCTTGTTCCACACCTTGAGAAACCTTCTTCTGTAAGGCTAAAGACACCTTCAGAGGGAAGCCTTTGTCCTCCCTGAGACTGTAGGACTGAAATTGCTCCCACGTATCACCCATTCTTTGGGGGAAAATAGTGCCACCCCAATATTCTCTGTAGGTCTCAGACAGCCTTACATGTGCCCGGCATATTTACCAGATTACAAGAAATAGCAAAGTTATTTATGGTCTTAGGCTACACTGGGACCAGGAGCTCCCAAGGAGGGGGACGACAGTTTACGTCGACAGTGTGTCCACAGCTCAGCAAGTCTTGATCTAAGGCTTGAGCAAGCTGTGCCACCAGCCATCGTCACATTTGAATCTTTTAATAAAATTAAACAGCCTGAAAAATGTTCTTGCTGGCTGTTAAAGTCAACCAAGGGGATTATGGTCCTAAAGAAAGAAAGCGACGCAGCCACCAGAGGATGTGTGAAGGGGAATAAAACCAGTGGAGGGAAGCTGCCGTTCTTGCTGTGTCTTCCTGCCCTGTCCTGCCTTCAGATAGCTCCCCCACAACCTTCTACTGCCCCCAGACAGAGGCCCCAGATCTGGCTGGCTGTCGCCTGCCGAGTTCAGTGTGGCTCTTCATTCCTTATCCAGATGGCCTTTCTGAGCTCTGAGCCTTCACTGCCTCTGGGCTCTTGCCCAGGCCCCTACCCCTGCAAACAGCTCCTGGCCAACACCTCCAGACACTTGGTTCTTTCATTCAATGTCCAGGTCACATGTCACCTCCTCCTCAAAGAGGCCTGCCATTAGCAACCCCCAACACAGGATGCTTTCCCCTTGTCCTTCTACCTATCCTGTTTTATGTTGTTTATGATGCACTCTAAAATGGTCTTATTTACTCACATTTGTTCTCTGCTTCTCCCACCTAAAAGCTCAGGGGAGGTCAGGCTCCTTAAAAGCCATCTCTCCACTGAGGTCCGCAGTGTCTGGTGCCTGTAGAAAGAGGCTCAGTAAACACAGCTGACCCTAAAGCCTCTTGGAAACCTGTGAATGGGCCACCACCTCAGGCCAGATGTTGCACCTCTGGGGCCCCACTGCTCAGAAAGGAAAGGCCAACAGCACACAGAGACCCAGACTTCAAACCTAAGCAGCTGGAACCCAGAGGCAGAGACCTGGGCTTTCTGTCTCACAGCCCCAGCAACTGGGGCACCAGGTCCTCCTCTGGGTCTGAAGAAAGTGGTTTGGGGGCACTCTGAGGAAGCTGGCACGAGTCTTTTCCCACCAGGAGATGTGCTGAGCAGAGACCCTGTCTGTTGCCTCCGCCACCGCCACATTGCTCCCCTTCTCTGTGGCCACCTGGGCTGGGCACTGGCAATGCTGACCAGAAATAGGAAGGCAGAGAAAAGCAGAGGGGGCCAGCACCACCCAGCCTGTGGGCTGAGGCAGTAGGGCTCATTTCAGCTCCCCTAGCAGCCCCTCACCCTGAGTCCCTCCCCTCCACAAAAAACAAAGCGCTTTCAGCCACAGAAAGCAAGCCCCAGCGTGTTTCACAACAAAACACAATTAATGTTCTCTGTTGTCTGTTCAGTCACGTTTGGGGGGCGGGGGGGATGCTGTTGGTAATTTCACAGTGCAACTCCTGGGAGAGCAAATGAGCTTTGTTTTTAAATAAAAAGTTTAAATTGTATACCATTCTCAGAGGCCCATTAACTAACAGATGCTGGTTATCGAAAGAAGTTTTCCCTTTGCCTTTCTCTAAGCAATGTGCTCGATCTCCCAGCGGTGCTGCGGGGCTGAGCAGCAAGCATGAAGCTGCTGGGGACACGTGGCCCTGCTCTGTGCAGCCTCTCCCAGGGGCTCTGGTGACTCAGGCGTGAGCCAGAGCCTCTGACGCAGGATGCAGGATTGTATTAGGGCTGTGGGAGGGGCCGTGCCCACCGGCAGAGGCCAGGTTGGGCAGCAGCCCAATACTGCTGATCCACTCCTGTCAGGCTCCAGGGGCTGAGGGCCGCTGCCTTAGCCCTCATACTGCCCCTAACTGGACGGGGGCAGGAGCACACTGTCTGTACACACTCTCAAGAGCAGAGCTTTGGAGCTCTGAGAGCACGCACCCCTCCCCATCACCTGTGGAACTCTGCAGTCACACGTGCCCCCCATCCACACCCCTTTCTTCTCTCTTCTGAATCTGGAAAGATCCTATTTGTTAGTCTCCTCTCCTTTAATAAAAAGAGCTGACACTGGACCCTCCTATCCCTGCTGGAGCCCTGCCTGCAGAACAAAACCTGGCATACAGAAGGAGTTTAGCAGATATAGGCCGCATGGATGGACATGCTAAGTCCTGGCTGGGGGCTCTATGACCATAATGGTGACAACCACACAACCAAGTGCTGGCTTAGAATGTCCATGCTGCTGGGGCTTAGGGTCTTTCTATTAAGAACTCAGGCAGCCAGGGAGATAGCTCAATGGCATAGCAAGCACAAGGTCCTGAGTTCAACCCCTGGTCCAAAAAAAGACAGATCTGTGCAATGTATTTTAAAAAGAACTCAGATCTTGGGTTCCAGGATCTATTGGCCTGGCTATTTCTAAAAGGGCATTGAAGACAAGTACTGTTCCTGAATAAGGGGCCCCAGGGCCTGGCCCAGGCTTCCTAGAGTATCCCAAGCTTCTCATTTTACAAAGACCAGGGAAGCTAGGAGCCTAGCAGCCCCACACAAGATCAAATGTCTGCCCTGGTTCCCCCCAGTGACCGGAGGTGAAACCTGATAGATCCTGGAGGAATAGCCTTAAGCCAGGTCTCAGTCAGGATGAGTCTCTACCATGTGTATATCATTTATTTCCTAGGGCTTATTCATAACCCACTTCTCTTAAGTTTACATTTGATATGTTTTAATCAGAAAGTAAAGTAGCAGAAAAGTAGCTCAGAAAAAAAAATCTACACAATATAGACGGTCACGCTCCCTTAAAATCATCTGTGTGCTTAGCAGGTGCCAGACACAGATACTGAGCACCCATCAGATGCCAAGCAAAGGAGAGTGAGGTGTGCATGCTCTCACCTTCTCTTCCAGCCCCAAGAAATTAGGAAGAAGCAACTGACAGACATAAAAAAATCAGATGTCTAAGTAAGAAAGATGAGAATGCAGCCAGCAGGATTCCAGAAGCTGGCAAACTGACGGCAGTTTGTTGAAAGCAGACTGCATTAAGTAAAGATCTCATGCCGAAGATCCCCCTACAGGCTTAGGAATCGGTAGCACAGGCACCCAGTGGGCAAAAAAAAACAGTGGGGCTAGAACAAGGTTGGCCTTACAATACCTCACAACATTATAGAAGGCAAAAGGGGTGGTAGCTATCAGGTCCTCTCCCTAAGCCCTGTAAGGAACAAAGAGTTTAAATAGGGATTTAAACTTGACCATAGTCTATGGCAAGACATCATGCTAAAATATACATAAAAATAAAAGTCTACACATTAAGGGTGACATGGCACTGCCTTGTTCTCCATCTCGCTTCTAGAGAAATGGTGACTAAGAGTACGTTGCTAAACAGATGAGACTCAAGACCTTTACCACCATGCTGGGGGTATAGCTCAGTGGTAGGGTGCTTCCTTAGTGCACATAAGGCCCTGGGTTCGATCCCTAGCACCATGGAAAACAAAGTTAAAAAATAAATAAATAAACCCACCATTTTCCAGTTCCTTTCATAGAATAAGAGCAAACAACTTAGACAATGTTATGGTTTGTGTCTAGGCATCGCCCCAAAACCTCATGCAATCTTTGGGGTGGCTTCTAGAGTTTGTGATTAATTCATGATCAATGCTAGGATTATTGGTGTGAGTGCTACACTCAGCAGATAATCTGCATTCCAATGTGAGGAGGAGAGAGTAGCTAGCTGCTACTGTAGCCACTACCTCACCCTTTGCTCCAGCCATAAACTGTTGCCCTCTGCCATGTGCCGCTCTGCCTAGGACCCAGCTGAGCATGGAGTGAAAGCCCCACTCAATGTAAGCTAAATAAGCCTTTCCTTCCTTACTTCTCGATGTCGGGTATTTTGTGCCAGCAATGATGAAAAAGTAGCCAACACAGACAATAAAAGTTGTAGTGTCCTTAGGGAGGTATATATAAATCAAATGCAAATTGCTAGCAACTAATAATAGAAAAGAAAGAAATTGTGAAAATAACAAATATTGCTGGTGGAAGGCAGTCAAAAGAAAGCTGGAAATTGAAGCAGAATCTTAAGCAAACTTAGGCAGGGCAGGGGACCTCAGTTCGATTCCAGGCACTGCAAGCTGAATCTGGGGGCTGAGCAGGCCAAAAGAAAAGCTGAAGCTGGGCATGGTGATGCACACTTGTAGTCCCATCACTTGAAAGGCTGAGATGGGAGGGTCACTGCAAGTTCGAGACCAGCCTCGGCTACCAAGTGAGCTCAAGGCTAGCTTGAACTGCATGGCGAGATCCTGTCTCAAAAAGACTAAATAGGCTGGCAAGATAGCTCAGCAGTCTAAAGTATCTGCTTTGGCAAGCTTAGGCAAACTCTCAGGGACTGCAGTTCGATCCCCAGCACCACATGCCGTGCCAGCCCCTCCCCCAGGGCGGGCTGAGCTGATCCCCCCCCCCCCAGCAAAGAGTCCGTGATATGTAGCGAGACACTGTAATAAATAAATAAATTTAAAAAAAAAAGACTAAATAAATAAATAGCAAAAAAAAAATTCCCCTGAAGCCTGGTGAGCCTGGCGAGCCTGGGAGGAAGAAGACTCCAGTATCCAACTCCTAGGAATTGGCTGCCTATAGACAGAGCTGCCTCACTGATACACTCTAATCAGCAGGACAGCCACCCTGATGGATCCCCAGGGCTGGGAGTTTGCTCAGTGGCACAGCATGTGCCTGCCCACCCTTTAAGCTCCTAGGAATTTTAGATGTTGAAAACATTCACTATGCATAGGTTCAGTGTTGTATGGTTTATTAGGATCTGTCGTGGCTAGATGTGGATACTCCTTGTTAATTAGCAGAATTAGAAGATCATATGATGTTGGTGTAGGAGGATTTATCATGGTGACTTTAGGATGCTGGTTCCATTGCAGGTAAAATTATGCAAAGGAAAGAATCTAGGAAAGAATTGCCAGAAAAGGAAAAGATTATCTGTGAAAGCATCCACTCTGAAAGAAAACAAATCAACAGCAGCAACTAAGCAACTTCAACACAGAAAACCAGAACAGAACTCCTTGAAATCAGTGTGAACAATGCTGGGATTGTTGTAGGCAGCTGAATTAGTTAGAAATATTATAGGCAGTCAAGGTGAGGCCCTCAAGGAGGCAAGATGGAAGACAAGGTGACTTTAAAACTTAGAAGAGACAGACACTCCCATATGGGCCACACCCAGGACCAAAACAAAAGAGGAAACACAGCTACATACTTCCCTAGGGATGAGCATCAGGAATTGATATTCTAAATAGGTATCAATTACTTTGAAAGAGCCCAAATGAGTCACTAAGCCAACCCCAACAGGAAGAGACCCTGTCCCATATTCATGCCCACTTGGCCACGTGACTTGATTCCCCATTTGGTACTGGATTTAATCAATTTTACCTGAGCAATGGTACTTGTAATCTCATTGGTTGACCATAGCTTTATCGCACCTCATACCCACCTAAGCAAGTTCCTTAGACCCACCTTACCACATAGTCTTCCTCTTTAAAAGTACTTGGAAGAGACAGCTTCTGGGAGACAACCTGCTCAGACCCCCCTTCTTTCCCTCTCTCGGATAAGAGCTTTCTTTCCCTCAATAAATATATTCTGCTCATAACCTCTGTTTGTTCCTAAAATTCATTCTTTGGTTTTAGAAAACATGAATTCGTCCCAGGTACTTTTCAGGTTGGGAGATCAGTGTTTCTCCCTGTGTCATGTGGAGGTCCCCTGTATCAGGATCAGCTACACAGAGTATCTTATATGGGTAATCCAAAAGCCCTCAGTTGAGTAAATAAAGTATGTGTGAACTGTGTAAAAAAAAAAAAAAAAATCCCAGAAGTAAAAGAGAAAGGGGGTTAGGAACTCAAATGGCATTAGATTTCTTAAGGGTCATATTAAAGGCTGAAAATCAGTGAAACAATGCTTTCAAAATGCTCAGAATGGTTTTCAATGTTGTCTTTTATACCCAGCACAATTATCAACTCAATGAGCGGGCAGAAGAGTAAATTTCCAGATATGGGGACCTGTCAAGAAAATGATGTCCCACCTCCTTTAGGGGCATGGCAAAGGACGTGCTCTCACAAAATGAGGTGATGAAACCAGAAAGGAAACTAGAGAACGAAAAAGGGAGGCTCCAATCTCCAAAAGTGGTTAAAGGAAGTGCTGGTGATAACAGGAAGGAGGGACTGACAAGGATCGAGAGCAGTCAGTCCAGAGGGGAGCAAAGGAATTAGGGCTTCAGCACTGACTTCTTGGAGCAATCCACATGAACCACGGTGTGTGGGTATATGGGGTGCGGGCAGGCGATACGCACCTCTGTCAGGTTTGGGGGCCAAATTGTGGACAGATACACAGAAGGCTAAGAGGAGAATCCAAAACTGCAGGGAGAACAAAGGATCAGGCATAAAAGCTCCACGTAATCCCAAAAGCTCATCCACAGCACAGTTGTAAGTATTTTCATAGTCTTTATCACGCTGACATAGCCAAATTGTGGCAGAAGTTTTAGGAGTGAAGAGGATGAAGATCTGCACTTGGAATAAGGGCTGGGAAAAACAGTAGAGTCAACTCCTCAGCCTCCATAGGAGGAAATTAATAAGTAATACCTAGAGGCCAAAAAAGAAAATCAATAATTTAACCACATTATTTGGAGCTATTAAGGCTAACACCAGAAGAAGCAGTCCAAAGTGCTGCCCTTGCTGCCTCTGAGAAGGTGACGCTAGAGTGACGTGGACAGCTGGTATCCCTTCTGAGCCCATCAGAAACCTTTGGACTCTTTTACTATTTACCCAAATGTTTGTTGTGGTACATGATATACCACATCTTTCTTCTGTGGCAGAAAGGAGGGGGTGGAGGGGAAGCAAATGTAAAAATATGTGTGCTGTATGTGTGCCAGCGCCTTCCCCACAATGGACATAATCATCATGTACCACAACAAACACTAATAAAATTACAAATGTTTTAAATTCCACACATAACATGCTCTGGTATAAAAATAAATAAATAAAAATACCAAATCGAATAATAAAATTCCTATGGATAGTTAAGCTATTTAGAAATACTGTACAGATAGTGAAGCTAGTCAGACAAGGGGAGGCCCACAGCAGAGTCGGTGCACACGATGACAGTACACTGCCACTGGGAGAGGAGGCGCATTCCTTAAGGGCCACACCTCAAGACAAAAGACAGAATGGCGACCCCTACAGGCTTCCCCAGAGATAAATGAGATGACTGATACTCCAAATAGGCACAACCACCTGGGAGGGGCCCAGGAAGTCTCCCTGACCCAGTCCTCTAAGAAAAGCCTTTGTCTGTCCTTGTACACTTGCTAAGTGACTGCTTCCCACTGGATCAGTACTACCTAAGCGACTATCCTTGTAAGCTTATTAGTTGACCATAATTTCCTCTCACTTTACACCCACCTTATGATTTTACTCCATAAAGCTTTCCCTGAGAAGTGAGCTTGTGGATAATCTCCATTCCAGGCTCCTTTTCTGTTTCTCCTAAACAAAAGCTTTCTCTCCCTCAGTAAATTTTTCTTGCCCTTAACCTCTGTTGCTCCTTAAAATTTTTCTTCGGTTTTAGGGGCCACAGACTTGGCATACTGGATAGGTAGCAGGATGGAAGCTACAATATCTCCCTTATATTATTTGGATTATATCATCCCTGTAACATTTTGCAAGTCTACACTGAGATACTTGGACAGAGGTAAGAGTTTGCTTGTATTTCATAGATTCTGGATTGTGGCTCAGGTTAGGTATTAAACAATGGTCCTCCTAGGGGATTTTATAGCTCAGCAGCACAAGAACCTGGCTGGTAAGTGCAAGGCCATGAGTTCGATTTCCAGTAGCAGAAAAAGAATAAAGGACATTCTTGTTCTTATCCATTGCTTATGCCTTGAATTTTATGCTTTGTTTTTGTCAAATGCTTATGTCAGTTACTTATGCCTTGTCTCTTTTATGTATTGTCCTTTGTTTTTTTTTTTTGTTTTTTTTTTTTTGTTTTTTTTGCAGAACTTGGAATTGAGCTCAGGCCCTTGCGCTTGCCAGGGAAGCACTTATTTCACTGAGCCATCTTCCCAGCCCCTTGTTTTTGTTTTTGTTTTTTGTCTTTTTGAGACAGGGTCTCACTATGCAATTCAGGCTGGCCTTAAGCTCACTTTGTAGCTCAGGCTGGTCTCGAACTCACAACAATCCTCCTGCCTCAGCCTCTCAAGTGCTGGGATTACAGGCATGCGCCACCACGCCCGGCTCTTTTATGTATTGTCCTTTGTTAAAAATGATGATACATTTAAGTTCAGAACATGGGAAATATGATTTTTTTTTAGGGGTAAGGTCTTGTATATGTTGCATTTGATTATTTATCACACGCCAGCAGCACTAGAGAAAAGCAATGTTAGAACGCCCCTGGTGGACTGGGTATAAAATTCTGTAAAATGGGTCTTTTTATGAAATCTCGTCCATATTTAGCCCAGGCTTTCATCTATCCTTTGTAGAGCTTTATCAAGCAGCAGTCATCCTGCCAGCTGGCTAAATGCTCTAGAGCAGCTGCCACTCCTAAAGCAGAAGACAGATTCCCTAGCACCTCCTGGTGAATCCCCATTAAAGACAATGGCCAATGGAATGCTGACTAGACCTGCAGCCAGAAGATGATCAAGATGAATCTCAGAGAAAGCTAAGAGGACAAATGAGGGGTCAGGATGACTCTCTGGTGGATACCCAAACATTCCTCAGCAGAAGCTACATCTCAACAGCCTAACAAACAACCGAAAAATCCCCACTTAGCATTTTCTCTCGCTAGCAGGTTAGAAACTCATCTGAAATTTCTCCTCTAACTCAATGGGAGTTAACTTTAGAACCACCTCACAGGTAGACCACCCCTCTCTCCAGGAGGTCAAGCTGAGGCAGCTTGCCTTTTGTGGAGAAAAACAACTGTCAGAGAAGTGATGTACACTTGTGCCTCTAAGCATATGAAAAGACTTTAGTCAGCCTGTCTCTTGTTTCTTTGCATGTAGAAAACCGCTAAGTAGGCCTTTGCTAGCATGCAGATTGTGGTAGCTGAGTGATGGCCATAAGATTAACTTATGGAGCTTCAGGGGCATGGGAGTTTTAGATTCAACTTTGAAGCCTGGCCTTGTCTCGCTGCTAAGGAAGACTGCCCAGGTAGAGAATGCAGATGTATTAGAGGGTTTTTCACCCTAGGGTCTGGGCAGAACTTCTCCAAGCCATTGATTTGATGCTCTCTATCTCTAGGGATGCTCTCTTCTGCAGGCTGAAAAGTGTTCCAATTTGCTCTTAATATTTTCCTGATTCTTTTCCAAAGAGTTGGAAAGTAGTGGTTCAGATTCCTTGATTACTGGTTTTGCTAGCAGTGCTTCCTTCTGTAAGACAACTGCTACACCTGTGATCAGTTGCAATGTGTGCTCTTAGAAGCACCTGCTGGAGTGAGGCATTTGGGTTCCTAAGGAAGATAGGGTCACGAGCCAGTGGCTAGTCTAACCCAATCTATCTTCTGGTTTCTCTCTAGATGGCAGGCATCTGACCTAGACTGGGTCACCTCAGGAGTTGCCTTGGGGACATGAAAATCAAGGAGAAATTGAAAGGATGCCAACTCTTTCTCTTATATTTTCACCTGGGAGATTCAGTGTCAAAATCTCTTACTTCTTTGGAATGCATTCTTAAACATTGGCTTTCATGAAGAAAAACAGCTATCAGAGGAGTGATTTATACTCCTAACATACTTTTATTTACTCCTCATATATTAAGAATGATTTAATATTTCTCAGCATCCATGCATGCCTGCCTACCCCCTAGAGCCAAAAGGGAATGCAGAAAGAAGCATTCACTATAATATTTCACAACTAGCATTGTACTATAAGAAAGAAAGTGGTCAGAATTACCTTATGTTCAGAGCTCTTTTTGTATTCAAAATGTAAATATGAGCCCCAAGGGAGCGAATGGCAACATGGAACTACCCGTATTCACCTGTCTTTTCCTCCTAGTGACCTAAAATAGGTCAAACAAGATCTAGGAAAGTTTTCAGACAGCCCTAATAAACACATGGACATCTTTAAAGGGCTTATTCAGACCTATAAACTAGGCTGAAACAATGTAATGTTACTCATAAGTCAAACATTGAGTGGTAGCGAGAGACAAATAGCACTAACAGAGACTGCTATAAGAGGCCTGAGCCACACTCTGAGTGCAAAAGTGACCACTGCAAGCCAGACAGCCCTCTGGGGCAAAGCCCCAAAGCTCATAACCATCTCACCAGCTGGTCCAGCAAGATGAAACGACCCCAGGGCACTCTGCCTTTTCCCTCTGGCCAGACCATCTCCATGGAGGCGATCTGGAAGTCAGAACTATACAGGGACTTGCTGGACTCTGGTGTGAGTCTCTCTGTCCTTCTCCTCAACCCTGACCTTCCTTCCACTGAGGCCTTCTATCTCAGTGAAAGGAGTCACTGAGAAGAGATAAATTACTATTTTACTTACGACCCTTAGGCTGCAAATGGGATGGTTTTCTTTTCACACATTCCTATTTAATTATGCCTTAAAGTACAGTTCCCCTCCTGGGAGAAATATTTTATCTTGTTTGAATGCTATATGATCCACTTCAGGTGTGCTTCTTCCTCCACATGGAGAAAGAAAGAAATCCTGAAGTACAGACAGCTAAAGGTAGAACCAATAGAACAAGAGCGGCTATGGTGCAAATATATCTCAAAGGTCCTATATTTCCTCACTAGAGACAAGACCCTTTAAGGGCTAAAGTCATAAGAGGATCATGGCCTATAATCGACAACTTAAGCACTACTCAAGAAATATAACAGCCAGTACAACACTCCAATCTTGGGAATTCAAAACCCCAACGGGTGATGCAAGTTTATACAGGACTTCAGATTGATAAGAAAGCAGTCCAATCCATCCAGGGGCACCTAATTCATACTCTCCTTTTTCAGATCCCAGAAGATGCAGTTTGTTTTTCAGTGTTAGATCTGAAAGATCCTTTCTTTCATACTCCTTTGCATAGATACCCACTTTCCTTTTGCCTTTGAAAATCCTTATGTCCAGTCCTCCCAGCCGCGCAGTCCTTAGTCCACATCTTTTTTGGACAACTGTTTTCCGACAGTTTGCGTTCTGTTGCCTAGCTCACAGTCTTGCAATCTGTTCACGATGTACTGCTGTGTGCCTTGCTCCCCGACCCCTGAAGGAGAGCTCTCTAGCCAAACCACACATTCTCTGCTTAATTTTCCAGCAGACAGGGGTTCTAAGGTTTCTAGAGCTAACACTGCAGCCTTGAGGCAAAATCCTTGGGCTTTATCATATTTAAGAGAACCCAAAGGCTGGGGGAAGAAAATATCAAGCAAATACTTTTCTTCTGCACCCCAAGGTTCTAAAACAGCTAAGGGGATTCCTCAGAATTACAAGCTTTTGCCACCTTTACATAGCAGGTTACGGTGAGATTATGTGACCCCTTTATTAGCTTACAAAAGCAGCCCAAAAGACAGATACTGATTTTTAACCTGGGGGAACCCAATTCCCAAGCTGCATTCTAAAAGCTTAAGCAAATGCTTCTCAATGCACTAGCACTGAGACTACTGATAGGACACCAGTTCAATTTGTACATTAATAAATGTGGGGCATAACTTTGGGTTTGTTTGCGCTGAAAGGGTTGAGGATCAGTCTACTCAACAGGCTGAGTAGTATCTGAGTCATAAATTAGGGATGGTCTGGCTGCCCCAGAGCTGTGGCTGTAGTACTCCTAGTACCAGAGGTATTCATGCCTGCATATAACATGTACATATTATATTTTGCTTTTCCCTTCCTTTTTTCCATTCCACCATCCCAGTTGCTTTCCTTTAGAAGCTTCTTCCCATTTCATAATATATATTGTACATTTTGGATCTTACTTGCTTTTTCAGCTTTTCACACTAGGAAGACCATACAATGCTTGCATGTATGTATCTGACTTAATTCACTTATGAGTCTGGTCTCAATTTGCATACATTTACCCATAAAAATCTCCAGTTTGTCCTGCTTTACGGTCAAATAGTACTCCATTGTATAAAAAAAGACCACATCGTTTTTATCCATTTCTCAGTTGATGTCCTTTGGGGTTGTTTCCAAGATTTAGCTACTATAAATTGTGCTGCTAGGGCTGAGAAGACAGCTCAGGGGCATAAGCACCTGACTGACATGTGCAAGGCCCTAAATTTGGTCTCCACTATTGAAAAAATAATAATAAAATAAATAAATAAATTGTGCTGCTATAAATATGAGTCCATGTATATCACTGTGGTATGGTATTTTTAATCCCTCTGGGAAGATTCCAAGAAGGGGCATAGCTGAGATGAATGGGATTTCTAATTCTAGATTTTCAAGGAATTTTCACACTGATTTCCAAAATGGTTGCACCGGTCTACACTCCTCCCACCAGCAGAGAAGGGTTACTTTTTCTCAAAGTCCCTGGAAACTGGGTGTGGTTTTAATTTGCATTTTTCCAATGATCAGTGGTGTTGAACAATTTTTCATATACTTATTTGCGATTTGTATTTCTTCAACTCAGAAGTTGTGTTCATCTCAAATGCCTATTTTTGGATGGGGTCTTCAAATTTGAGAGGGCTGATCTCTTTGAGTTCTTCATATGTTCTCAAAAGTAATCCTTTGTCTGAGAAACAGCTGGTAACCAATTTTCCCACATTGTGGGTTATCTCTTCATTCTCTTGGTAGCTTCTCTTCCTGTGCAAAAGCTTTTTAATAACATGAAATCTCAGTTGTTAATTAACTGTGGTAGTTTCTATGCAAGTGGGGCTTTATTCATAAAGACTTTGCGTATACCAATATCTGCACGTTTTTCCTATTACAGCTTTTAGTAGATTTAATGTTTCTGTTTTAGTACTTAGATCTTTGACCATTTCAAATTTAGTTTAGTGTTTAATGAAAGATAAAGGTCCAATTTTAATCTTCAGCATGTGCAGAGTGAGTTTTTCCATCATCATTATTAAAGAGGCTATCTTTCTTTTTTTTTTTTTTTTTTTTTTTTT